>KK502695.1:56156-81274 GCA_000688735.1 Glossina austeni
TCAGGCTCATGATTTGGCTTTCGGTTCGCTCTCTCTCTCTCGTTTCATGATTTGGTCGATAAACGTGTACAAAAAAAAAAAAAAAAAAATTATTAATAAATAAATAAAAAATAAAGTTAAAAAAAAATCCAAAAAAAATTCTGGTTTATTTTTCAAAATTCTTTAGAAAAAAAAAACAAATCCACAAACAAAATTCAAAATTTCTCCATTTTCAGGCTCATGATTTGGCTTTCGGTTCGCTCTCTCTCTCTCGTTTCATGATTTGGTCGATAAACGTGTACAAAAACAAAAAAAAAAAAATTATTAATAAATAAATAAAATTTGGCCCTATAAACACTAAAATACGTATATTTCAACTTCCTTCAGAATAATTAATAAAATAAAAATGTACAACAACAACAACAACAATAACAACCAAACAAAGAGAAAAAGGACAATTTTTTAACGAAATTCCTTCCTTTTATAAAAAATACTTTTTATTTTATTTTTTTGTAATTTTATATTAAGTTACATTAACATTAACATTAACATTACATTATTAACATCCCGTAGCCCTTTAAACCAATTTTGAAATGTAAATTCATTTTTATTTTTTGATATTTTTTTTTTCGTACATATATATATATATATATATATATATATTATTTAATATTAATATTAAATAAGATAGTTGATGTTTTTTCCTTTGATTCTTGTTTTATTATAATTGTGTTTTTCTCCAATTTTTTTTTTAATATATAAAAAATTATATATATATTATATATTTATAGTTTCTTGCTATACCCATCACACAATTATTGTTTCTTAACTATTATATCGCTCTTAGAAAGAGTACCTTTCTTTACAAATTTTTTCTGAAGATACGTCTGTCCGTCTATATGTCAATGAATGTGAAATTTCATTAAGTAGCATTTCATGCTACTCACGTATTAGATAGCGTGCAATATTTCGTCCTATTATTCGAGGAGATTTGGCCAGAAGTTGTCAACGACTTTGATCCTTTCCGTCTGGGTTTTAACTTGCTTTAGAGGAAAGAGTAAAGCGAGTAAAAGCGACCTACAGATGATCCACTTGACTCTTGTATCATATCGCCTTGCGATGACGTTAATAAATCAACAAACTTATTATAGAAATCAGTTGAGGGCAAGAGTAACATTCCACAAATAATCGCCGCCTCATCTACATCTTGATACTAGTGCAGCAAGTCTATCTTTAACCTAAGTGGCGACTCACTCACCCGAACTTCCCGAGCGAGATTATGGCAATAATAACGTAGCGTAGCCTCTAAAGTTCAAGCTAATGATTTTTCTCCCATTCTTAACCTTTCTCTCCCAATAATAGTAAACTAATACAATTAAATATATTTTTTTAAATCAGTAAAAACCATTGAAAATTTTTTTCAAAATTTGTCTAAAGCAATGAATGATCTCTCGATTTTTGATTCTTTCAATTTGAATTTCGAAAAGAGTCTTCAAAACGTTTCACTCACTTTCATTCACTCGCATATTCGGATTCCGAGGTGTCTGTGGTGTTTATTTTGAAACGTTAATTATTGACGAATAGAACCGATTTATATATTATATTGGATCGTTAACCTTATAAAACCTTATATAATTTTTCTTTATGATAGTGTTAGTGCTGGGTATTAAACAATTCGGTTTAAATCGAATACAATTTTTTCTTGTTTCTTTTTTTTTTTTTTACTTTTTTAAATAACTTTACAAATAATACCATAAGTAATAATTGCGTACCATAATAATGTTTAAAGGGAAAAAAAAATTTTTTTTTTTATATAACATTTTACAACAATAGCAGCCCCTACATCAATTCATAATATCATCATCTATAGTTACAATTACCGCAGCAACAACAGCACCAATAACAACCGCAGCAGCCACATAGTAAAGAAACCGCAAATTCCTTCAGTAACGTCGCCACAATCAACAAATCCAACAAGAGCAACATCAACAAGAACAAGAACGACAACAACAATACTTTTATAAAATTTAATAATTTTTACAAAACATAAAAGTTCACTCACATTTTTGTATCACGAAGAAAGAATTTTTTTTTTTTTTTCTCATAAATACTAATAATTTTGCAAAACATAAGCGAGATATGAAAAAATTCTCCTTGTCTTTTAAATTTTATTGTTAAACATCTCTGAAAAAATTATTAAACAAAAAAAAAAAAAGAAACTAAATAAATAAAAGTAAAAACAAGTTTTTATATAAAGAAAAAGCATTTTTTTACGCTTGTATGTGTGTCTTACCTTTGTTTTTACATTAATTTATTAATTTCGTTTTTTGGTTATTAATTTAAAAAGCACAAGAGAAAAAAATTGCTTTTCAAAATAATTCCATAACTGCATATATTTAAGGCCTGTATCAGGCCCCTTTATATGTAAGGATTTATTGTGTGCGTAGTAAACTCTTCTTTAATTATATTTTAGCCCACACACATTTCCAACAATTAAGTTTTAAAACAAGATGCGATGTGCGTGCGCTCACCCACAGGAACAAACTCTCTCATATAGAGAATGGGACGGAAAGTTGAAAAACTCTTAAAGAAAATTTCAAAATAATTCCTATCAAGAACTTACTAAACAGATCTACAGGTAAATTTAATCGATACGATCGACACGCCAGATCTATTAATAACAAAGCAATTTGCAAACTCATATAGCGTCGAGATATAGGCCGACAATAGTTTAGAGGTCGCTGCAGGGCAAGAGCACGTCTTTCTTGTTTGTTATGTGTAAAGGTTTTCATACATGCCCTGCTTTAGATGACTATTTTTCAATCTTATTTCAATTATGAGGTGTGCAGTAGGTGTGTTTGATCAGCGACCGAATTTCGAAAGTGCTACTTACTTGCCTATCTATTAACATCATTATTGCGATCTTAGTACTTCGCCGAAAAACTTTCATTAAGTAAAGTCCGACGGAAGACATTGTTTTTTTTTTTTTTTTTGATTAAAAGCGTCTCCTGAAGAGTTTATTACGATTTACGGTGGTCACGCCTACTTTACAAAATGGTTCATTTCATGATACCCGATGACGTTTGAAAATATTTAGCGTTAAATATCGTTCGTCAAGAGGTGGTGCGTCTTTCTCATCTTTTAGGAGGTCCCTCACGATTTCTGAAATGCCGGTATGAGGTCATCCGGATGTTGTCGCGTTCACTAGTGACGGAAGTGGCGGGATGTTCGGTTATTTTGGTTCAAAATGCATGCACCCTAGTGTTAGTGCTATAAGACTTTAACCTTAGAATTTATTTGTCTGGTTAAATTAATAATAATAATATGGTTGCTATGTATAGTTCGGAACAAATTTATTGCTGGCGACTTCAACTTTCATCTGATTGCCATCGAACTTCTCTCCCGGCGACGGGAGTTTTCGATGGAGACGCCATCGAGTGTTTTCCTCCATATGGTCAGCTATTACAGAGGTCCAAGAGGTCCAAGGTTTTCAACATTTTCACACGCAGGTCTGTGAATGCGACCGTCGGAGCAGAGAATTAGTAGTATAGCTGGAGCACAGCGCTGCTGCGTTAATACTTCTCCTTAGGCATTGAGAATCCATGGAAAAACTGAAATTGAATGCCAATCCAGGATGTATAATGTAAATCTGACTAGAGCGAGAGTAAATATCTTCTCTAGTCTAAATTATTGGTATCGCGGGTGTTGTAGTGGGAGATCGATATAGAGAGAGAGAGAGAGAGAGAGAGAGAGAAGGCAGATCGAACCTGGCTTATATAGAAACACTACCTACCTGACAGAATTCATATACAGTGTGGTTGTATGAAATGATTCTCAGACCAGACCACCATACAGCTCTTAATCTTAAATGCTATGAAAAATCGAGAGCTTCACATATTCGCTTAAATCTCGGCCATTAATGGTATAAAATTTCTCAAAAGCGAACTTTTTCCTTTTTATCTGAGAAAATAGTGTTTTTCACCTTTGCTGCCGGGGAATCCCACTAAAAAATTCTCAATTTATTTCTAAATTTCATAAACACAAAGAAATCTGATAAGAAAGCTAGGGAAGGATAGCTTTAATGAAATAATATTTCAATGAACGGTTGTGGGTTTTCGATTGTTATATCCTACCCAACAAGAGTATATTAAGCTGAAGGACTTCGGACAGCCCTACCGTTTATTACATTGATCACATTGCAGAATCACTTTCTGAATCTTGGCTTTCAGTCTTGCGTTCTTGTAATCAACCTACGGGTCGCTAGCTTTCTACACTAACGCTTGGGCGTTGGCCCAAGGATGATCGCTATTGCATGTACTTCGGGTCGTACCACTCTTTCGACCACTTCTCATGCAACGCCTTGCATTTTGAGAAGCCATTATATGAATGAATGTAGGATGGTGTAGGGCATTTGATGGTGGGCCGCGTTTTCATTTTTGCACATCTCTTTCTTGCTTTATTTCTTTTATTCTATTCTATTCATTTTGTTTTTTTTTTTTTTTTTTTTTTCGTTTTAAGCAAAGATCGAGAACTCAATAAGATTACAGAAATAAACTTTTGATACGTAACGCCCCTAATTATAAGTATTAATTAGTATGTGAAATGGTGGTGTAAACGATTTAAATCATACAACCGAATAATAATTATTAAATTATTATATTAATAATAAATCAATTTTATACTTTAACTTAGCAAAAGTAATACAAAAAAAAAAAAAAAAAAAAAAAAAAAAAAAAAAAAAAAATTAAAAATAAACATAAAATTAAAAGTAAAAGTAAAAAAAAGCAATACTCGAGAAAAAGTAACAAATTATGAAACAATTTAATAAATTGAGACCTCTATCATACTTTAGATAAATAAATAAATAAATGAAAAATAATAATAATAAATATAAACAATAAAGAAACAAACAAATAATATTAATTAATAATGACAGTAATTTTAAAAATAAAGACAGCAAAATAATTAAAGATAGCTTGTAATTTGTACACATAACCTTAAAAAAAAAAACAATAAACAATAAAAATAAACACAAAAAAATTAAAACTAATAATTTACGAATGCATTCGTTTGAATGCGCTAGTGCCGGCGTTATGCAAAACCCGATGAAAGGCTTGATAACAGAGAAAGCTATGTTAAATTTTTTTAACATATAATAGAATTAAATTAATAATTAGTAATAATAAATAAAATTAGCAACTTTATAATGGAATTATTAAAATTATATAAAATGAAAAAGGTGAAAAAAACAAAAACAAAATAAAGAAAAACAAAGATATTATTAGTTAAAGGAAATCAAATAAAAGGACAAAACGAAAGGAAAAGAAATTATTTGCAAAATGTTTTTAAAAATTTGAGTGAAATAATCGAATCGAATCAAAAAATTGTAGCAGAATAATAGCAAGCGCAATTTTCAAAGTAAGTACATTCGACAGTATCTAGTGAAAATATTCTTCACATCTTACTTAAAGCTCTTCCTCTGGTACCGGGTGAAATTCGAAAAAGTCAACAACTTGATGGATGGCCCGAATCATCGCGATTTTGTCTTATTTCAGTTGGATTTCCACATTTCCGGCAATATTTCTCCTTTCCTACGATACATATTCACTTTTATTCACTTTTAGCATGACATGGCGGGTAGACCACAGTTTATCTGGACGGTACCGTAAATTCCCTGTTTTCACTTTGAATAGGTATTTCGTTAAAACTCGTAGATTAAAATATGAATTAAGAAAAGAAAAAAATTTTACAAAATCCTTAAGAAAGAAATAAAGAAGAAGAGGGTTGCATATCCTCTTCCCTCTGGATCCAACGATCGTCTAAACGTCGTCTAACATCGCCGAAACATAGGAGTTTTCCGTAACCATCTGAGTGAGTGAATTGCCATTTGATAGGGGCATCGATTAAGCGTAGTCTGCATGACCGTTCGAATGGACTGACGATGATAGACGATAGGCCGACTAATAGTGTTTAAAAATTTTAATTCTAATTTTTGCGAAACCGATCGTCGCATGTTCCACAAAATAATACTACAGCCAAAAGCTGTTAATACGTTTCCACTAAAAGTGCGCAAGTGCGCATATCTAAAGAACTCATTTTCATTTCTTATGTTGGCCGCACGTTAGCTAACCTGGGTTTAAAATTTTATATCAGTGAATAAGACAACACCTGCTTACTTCCATCTAAATCGAATTCGAATTAAACCTCTCTTCAATCGGGTCAAAAGGGGTCAAAGTTTGGCGGACAGTCTTTTAAGGTTGGAGAATAATCATAAGTGAAGCAAAGATAAATTGGGCGAATATATCCCTTCAAGACTGATAAGTGTTGAGACAAACAGCATGGAAACAAAATAGTGATAGTAATAGCAATAGTTGACGGATAAGTTTCGACTATTTTATGCCTATTTTTTTACCTCCTTCCCATATAAGGACCATCGACCTTGCTCTCTAGAGTGCCTTTAATTTGCTTTCATTATAATTTACCCCGCGATTACCCCGCGTTTGCTTAAAAATGTGATGACAATTAAGCCGTAAAAGCATTCCACGTTTCCTTTGCACCCGCCAAGAATGCCGGTTTTCCATTCCTTTTATACCGTACCTTTATTAGAAAATAGAAAGTAATTTATTTTTTAACAATTATTTATTCCATTGCAAAAGAGTTTAAACCACCATTCATTTACTTCCATTAGTATTAGTGTATAGAAAAAAATAAATGGGAAAAAAATTTCATAAAAATTATTTCACAATTGTACTATTAGGTCCATAAACACAACAGTAAGTTCATATGGCGAGCAAATATATTTTTTTCATTAAAGAGACTTAAAATTCTTTGTCTTTGAAATATTATTCGCTAAAGTTTTGTTTGAAACGGTTTTTAACCGTTTAACGGTTTGCAATATATTTACACTTTTTTTTTTTTTGGATTAATGGATTATATGTGCGTCTATATAAGTGGCATCGTGTACATGCACTGAAGGACAGAGAAACAGATGCCTGTTGTTTTATGTTGATGGGGAGTATTTTTTTTTCTATTTTCCTCTTACTGTATATTTTATTTATCATTTATTTATAAAGTAGAGACATTTCTGTATTTAAAAATGCTAAGTATAACCAAAAAATTGAAAGAAATTAATTTTAAAAATATCGCATGTTTCCAGGTGGACAATAAAATAGGAAACTATTTTACTTATAAGTGATCACTTTATTAAAAGAGTTTTTCCCGCGTTCACTGTTCTTTTAATAAATCTAATGCGGAGTTTTTTTCCCCTTTTGACCGAAGTACACTTCTTCTCACATGAATCCCAAACAATAGTATTTTGTATTTCTTCACTTTTCTTCGCCTTCTGATTTGCATAAATTTTTGTATTGTAAGGCTCAATATTTTCTGACTAATCTAAGATGATATTCAGGGGAAAAAACGCTTTCACATATATTAAGCGATCAATTGATGCAATTCGGTTAAATTTTTAAAAATCATTAATTTCCTTCTTCTTCTTCTTTTTTTTTTTTTTTTTTTTTTTTGATAACAAGGATTAATCAAACGGAATTTTGTTTAGAAAGTTTTAATGCAATAAATTTTTGGCGAAATTATTTCCAAGAACGAACACGTAAAAGAATAAAAAGGATTCTGTCATTACGTCTGCAAAACAAGAAACTCTCACATTAGATGGTTCGCCATTTGAAATCTTTGTTACATTGAGGCAGAAGGTACGGCGATCGCATTTTTATCAGATGAAAATTGATATCGGATATAGCGTACACCTTGTATTGTTTGTACGGTAGCATTAGTTATATGGCAGGCAAAGAGTAGCATATTTTTTGGTTTCACTTTTAGAGCGAAACGCATAAACACCGCCGAGTAAACAGTAAGAGCTGAAAGAAAAGCAAAAATATAAAAAGTACAAATTAATTATTTAAAAACTCGGTGAGTACGTTTAGAGAATAAGAAAGAAATGTATATATATATGCGCTTTTTAATATCAACCAACCCGTCGTTAGTTTAAAACATTTTCAATTCAAGAATTATTTTGGACGTTCTCACCCATCTATTTTACTTGTGTTTGGAGCCTGCAACCTTTAAAATCTTCGTGATGTAGATAGGAAGATCATTAGGAGAGAGGGACATAGTTAAATCTATGTTCGCTATTCAAACCTATCATACTAATGAAGAATACCTTTGACCTTTGACCTTTTAAGCATCTTTCTATGTGTTAGTAATATTTGATATGAAAGCTAATAACAACATCCCTATGATGGATATAAAAGCAAGAAAAAGACGGACGGACAGACGGACGGACAGGTAAGCCCGGTACAATAAAACATAGATTTATCTCAAGTCATGGATTTTGCATTTAGTTGCACAAATTTGATAAGTTCTTGCACCATAAGTGGTGTATGAGATAACAAAAGCAATTTGTGAAATATTTATTTTAGCGTTCATAGTGTGCGTGACATTTTTGCAAATTGTTATCGACCAATGCAAATATTTACAAACATTTTCAAATGCTTTTTTTACGTAAACATGAAACCCATTAAAATAAATAAAACGAAATATTGGTGTAGCGAGCGTAATGCACTCACTAATACTCCTGTTTGCTGGCAGAAAAAAACCCATTAATTACCCATTAACGACTTGTGTATAACATGCAAAAAATTAGCTTTGAATTCTGATCTCGAATCGAATATCGAATATACGCATGGCCGTGTGTGTGTGTGTGTGTGTGTGTGTGCAAATTAACTTGTAACTTTTTATTAAAACACAACAAATATTGCAGACCTTTCTTTTGTTGAATGATTTACGTAGAATTTGAAAATTTAACAGGTAGTGCTTAAAACTACTAAAAAAGAGAAGCTGAACTTATTTTAGAATAACGGGAATAACAATAAACGGAGCACATTATGTTAGGAACTATGGCTTAAATATTTAATAGCACTTAACGCAACGACAATAAAACCCACGAAAGCTGTAAAAAAGAAAACGGGATCACAGCGAGTTGATCTACATAAAAATTAGGTAAGGCCGATTAATAAATACCCTACCATCACTTCGCTTAATACGATTTCGCACTAATTGCCAGCTTTTACTTGTACGTGAGAATTCTTATGTGAAACAACAAATCCGCAAAATGGAACCGTATGGTTCCGAAGTAAGTCTAGAAAACTTACAAAACAAATCCCTGCTCATTGAGATAATTTTCAAATATTTTATTTCATTATAATATGAAGGCCTACTTTTTGTAAGAACGGTCTTATGGACGGCGCTTTCAAAAACTAGTGACATCCAAACCAAATTTTTCGCATCCACTTAGCACTCCGCGAAAACGGTATTTCTCATAAATTTCTGTCGAAAATTATTTGCTATGGAAAACTTTTCCAATATAATGGCTTTTTTGAAATAGGGTCTAAGGGATCGTTCAAAGGTCCGCTCGAATCTATTCGCAATAGTGTGCGTTGTTGACCCAAATCAAATTTTCTCAAAATACCTTGAAAATTGCAGCCTATTTTTTGAACATAATATGCCACACGGACGGACGGAAAAAGAGTCACGCTTAAATCGATTTAGAGAAATATCTACAATTTATCTCAAGGCCTTCTAGACATGCCTATGAGGCCCTCAGCAAAAGTGCTTGAGTAATAATTTGCAATCTATAGCAAATTTTGATTAAATTACATGCAAATATTTACCGAAACTTATAATAAATAATGTGGTCAGTGGTCGATTGACACGCCCCAAATTAAATGAAAAAAAAAAAAACGTTATGATTGTTATAAAATTACAAATTTGCTACCAAAGGGTGAATTCTAGGTTGACTATAACTTGACTTTAATTTATTAAACAAAAAAAAAAAAATGACAATAAAAATAATAATAGCTTAGCGTTCATCAAAGTTTACAGTGTCTCTGCAAACACAACTCAATTATGGAGATATCGAGAGAGCGAATGAACCGGAACGATTGAGCGAAGCGCAATGCGGAATGCGCGATGAGCGATGAGCGATGAGCGATAAAAGATGAGAAGAATTATGAAAAGTAAATATTGACTAACCTACGGTCATTTTGCCGGAGATATATTTTGGATCACTTCGAATGTCAGCAATCGCGGCCAATGGAATACCCCAGTTAGCCACTGGACCCCAAAAATGTGTGCTGCAATGTTTGTGAAAATAAAATTTCAAAATTATTAACAAAAAAAAAAAAAAAAACAAAAACAAGAAAGAAAAGTAATGAAGGACGAACTACTTCAAGTACTTTAATTACCTCATAAAGTAATCACGCATTTCTTTACTCTTCAAGTTCTCCACAATTTTTTGCCCAAGTGTTGCCGCCCTTTTCTGTGACATTTTTTATTGTTTTCTTTTTTTTTTTGTTCTTCCTTTAATTTATTATTAATTCTTTTATGAAGGGCACCGATTTAAATACGATCGGTTAGTAGCAAAATTGTTTATAATTTATTCAGGTTTGGTTTTCTTTCTATTCTATTCTTTTTTTTTTTCTTTTTCTCTTTTCTGAATAATCAGGCGTTTCAAGTTTTATAAAATTCCAGCGTATAAAGCAAAAAAAAAAAAAAAACTGCCTCACTTGTTGAATAAATAAGATAGTGTTCCGTTGTAGTTGTTGCTGTTGAGTGAATTAAAAGCTTTCAATGTTGCGTGTGTATGTTGCGTATGCATTTATGCGCATGAGATAGACGGTGTCTGCAAATAAAAATTCAAGTTTATTAACATCACGATTTTGAATGGTATCTAAAAAGCGCTTACCTTCTTTTTTTTTTTTTTTTTTTTTTTCTTATTTAATAAAACAAACAAACGTTTCCATGAAACTTCTTTAGCAGTGTTTGTGTAAATTTTTATAAAATTTTTATTTTTTATTCAAATCTCCAGTTATATAAAATATTGTCACTTATTTGCTAAGAGTAGAATGCGTAACCGAAAATGATTACACCAACAGACCGCAAGCTCGCGAAACACTCCACTTGATAGGCCAGCAAGCGAACGAGACTGAATGACTGAAATGTGAAAAGTTGGAGAAAAACTAAAGCAAAACATAGCACCACCACCATATGTTTGTGTTGTCAAAAGCTATAGAAAAAGCACATACACACACACACATACACACACACACACAGTAAACTTAATACTATTTCTACCATTTCTACTGTTTCTCTCTTATTTTGTTTTATACGAATCTTGGGTAGCTTAATACTTTTTCATGTCTTCTTGCGAGCGACACTCACTCAAAAGAGAGCTAATAGCCATAAACACATCTTTTGAGCCATCATTTCTATTGATCATCTTCAAGTGTTTATTATCGCTTTAGTTAATTCAGATTTGATGGCACCTTTCAACACTTTTTCGCTTTAGGTATCATAAAAAGTATTCAGCCCAATAGCTTCAGTTAGTTTTAAAATGTGAAACCTTCTTAAACCGCCTTAGATAAGACGTTACACGTAAATACAAAAGCGAAAAAAGTAAAAAGAGATTTTTATTTATTTTTAATTTGAGCTGTCAATGCATGAAATGCACTGAACTGCGCGAAGGGAATATGTTGAGGGGGTGTGCATTCCTGCCGCGTCTTTTATGGAATAAATTTCTTTCTTTTTTTTTTTTTTTTTTTTTGGGTTGTTGAGTAAAGTTGGACTAAGCCAATACATTTACGACTTATATGTCCGAAGTGCAATACTTTACTGAAGAATAAATTTCTAATATTAATTTTTATTTGTACTTTCACTTTACACACCTTTGTATCCCCCCCAACCCGTGTTAGTAGTAAAGCCAGTTTAAGTTTGCGCGGCTGGGCAGTGATACCAGTTTTCTTATATCAACAGACAACAGATTTCAGACAATGCAATAGGTTAAGCTAACTACATTTTGGAAATGCTCCTATCCAAGCTTTTAGTCGGTAGATGACTTCAGCGTTATATAAATAGGTGCTGTACGAGTCCCTTAAATTATACAAATACGTCAACAGTTCATAGCCCATGTCGATTAACTTATTTGATGTGTTTCAAATAATTTTCTTTAATAATTAGTCCTAAGGCCCTATATGGCAACAATTTTTGTAACATGCTTTTCGCCACGGAGAATGAGGCAGAGAAGTGCATAAAAATTTATCAATACAATATTTTCCGTCTCATTTTTTTACGCATCGCATGAACACGAACGCCGCCTTATATGAAGGCATGTTATATATGGGTCCACTATATATATATACTCTCTACACTATTACTTCTGTATGTTTACATACATATATGTGTTACTCTACATTACTATTACTATGTATGTATATATATATATCTATATATATATATTTTTGATCCTAAATTAACTTAAGCAAATTAGTCCGTCCGTCCGTCCACAAGCATTATTGGTAGAAATCCCTGGCAAGTAGAAATGAATATAAATATTTCAGCCTTTGATGCTCACATAGCTCAAGCGTAAGACATAACAAATCCGTAAATGCGCCCCTAAGAAATAGAAATGCAAGAAAGAAAACAAAAAAAAAAAGAAAAAAGCTTAAAAAAATCTTAAAATATTTTTCCCTATCAATCCATGACCATCCTTGCAAACCTAAATAAGATTTCTTACAAATTGTAAAAACCTCATCCAGGCAGTTGCTTGCAAGAGATCACTTACTCTACTACGCGTTTGCTATTAAAAGAAGGTTTAATTTAATATTTACACACATGACAAGCATAGTACGAATTTCTTTTACACAAAATTTTCTGTTTTTCTTTATTACATACATTTTTGTTATTGTTTCAGGAATTTAAGCAGAACTTTCCTCAAAATAGTGATACTTAAGAAAACGTATGCCTTGGATCGTTTGTGCGTTAACATTAGTAAAATGACAGGCAAATAAGAGCAAATTTCTCGGTTTAACTCGCAAAGCAAAACGCATAAATGCCGATGAATATATAATCAGAGCTGAAAAGAAATAATAATCAAAACAAACGTAATATTCGATCATAAAATTGTCTTAAGCGCGAGACAAATGCTATAGAAATGGACTAAGTGAACCTGGGGAGATATGCACTCCTTGAAATGATCATCAATTCTTAAATATGCGCGTAAGTTTAGCATTTTGTTATCCTTAAAGAGCATAACATTGCTTTTTGCAGCTAATCATCCAATGGACGGTAAAAAGTTCACTTAAAGCTTTAGATGATTAGATGCCTTAAGGGCAAAATACTTTTAGCAAATTCAGTGGCAGTGAACTAAGTGTGCTTGGGGGAGGGGGGAGGGGGGGGTCTCTTTTTCAAATGATGATCAGTTGTTAAGCGTCACGGTCAGTTATCGCTTTGTTCTCCTTAAACCAGTTCACTTATTACGCTTTATATAAACATAAAATAAAAGTAATAAACTTTTGGCGGACAACTTTATTGAAAAAAGAATTAAAATAAGAAAAAGGAATCTATAAGATTTCAATGTACAATAAGCAAAAGAGCTGTTCGCATGTTTTGCCGGCAATTGTCGATTAAAGACGATAAACACGTCAGTGATATCGAAGAGTTTTTAAGAGGAAAAGCCCTAATAGTTCTGCATGGGTTGCTCAAGACCTAAGGGCGTAAGCAAGTTCCTTTAAAGCATTGCATAAGAAATGATCAAAGACCCTTAACCAAACCCTTTGCCCAAACGAAGTTATTATGGTTTTCTTAGAACTATTAAAATATTTTCAAATGATTTTTTATATCCATTACCTTGAGGAATAAATAGTTCTTCTTATCCCGAAATGATTTTTTTTTTATTCCAATCCTTTCTAACTTAATTAATTAATTAAGAAACTTACCCAAAGTCATTTTGCCAGAAATCAATTTTGCATCTTTTTGAATATCAGCAATCGCGGCCAATGGAATTCCCCATGTAACTACTGGAGCCCAAAAATGCGTACTATTGTACAATAAATTATATGCCAAAGATTTCATCCTTTTGAAAAATGGCTAACTCACCTCATTAAATATTGACGCATTTCTTTGCCAGTCAAATATTCGAATAATTTTCGGCCGCTACCTCCACTTGATGCCATATTTTGCTAGCTTATGTGAATCTTCGAAACAAAATAGTAACTGTTAAGCAATTAATAAAGTAAATCGTATCCACTAAAGAGAAAATACAAAGTGAAGCACGAAAAATTTTATATTCGCAACGAAAGCGTACATTAAAAGTTTTTTATATTATTTTTCAAACGAAAAGCTTTTCTAAAAAATACTTTTCCGAAAATGTGAAATATTTAAAGTAAAAAGAAGACTTGAAGGAATAGAATGAAAGTCAATAGAGAAATATTCCAAATAAAATAAATGCAAAAGTGTTTTCAAATGCAAATTTTTTTTTTTGTAATAAGAATAACCGGGCAGCGTAGATTCATAAAATTAGTAAATATCGTAATTTAATTTAATGATATACAAAATAAAAACATAAAAATATAATAGAGAGTCCATCGGTCAATAGTTTATCGACGACTTCAATACTTTTTCGCAATAATAAACAAGTTCGTAGGGAATGGCATTAGCATCATCTACCACCACGATCCATAAAAATTGCTTACATTTTATATATTAACATCATTCTGTCGCAAAAAATTAAACCTTTTTCGAATTTTTTCCTGCAAGTAAGTAAAAAAATTTGATCAATGTTTCGAAACAGTAATCCATTAATAAAATATCAATTACTTTCTTAGAGAATAGCTTTCGTAGGCTTCCGTAATCTTACTTGAAAATTTTAGCTACTCTTTCTATCCCCAGAACCAAACTCACTCTTCTCATGCGATTTGCTGTCTCGATCCGCTATGATAATAATAAACCGTACCTTTCATTTCTATTAACACGAATGGAAAAAAATTAACGAATCGGACATCCGTCCTTTCAATAATTATCTCCTATCGTATTGATTATTTCAGATCTCTTATAGCGATCAATGGCTTCATACAAAATCAAAAACAGTTCATTGAAGGCTTGAAGATACCAACTGTGATATATATTTCCACTGCAAACCATACCACCTATAAGATATACTACGAAGTTTATAAAACTTTTGAAAACATTTGTCTTTGTCCCCTTTTACTCTGGTTCACGTTACTTTGAAACTTACTTCTAAACAAATTCGAAAATGCAAATTCGAAATCGATACTCGAAATCCAGGCATTATTACCCGGTTCGACATTGCACGTGTTTTTGATTTTTTGAAGCAAGAACGTTCTATAAGCGTTCTATAAAACTATTAATCTTTTGACGAACAACTTTTTTAAAACCTATGATAATGATTTCAAGGCTTCTCACTCTCTCCTTTCAGCTTTTTGAGCGGAATTGAAATTGAAAACACCTTTTAAAGTTCTGCAGTTCTGCAGTTCTGCTCCCACATTGGCTGAGTCAATGTTCAAATTCGAATCAAAGGCACTTAAGGCAATTACTGTATGGAACATCTCGCCAATGATAAAGGGAATCCCACAAGAATTATTTTTTAGAAAGACTAAAAACGACTAAATCTTAAAAAAAAATTAAATCCAAGATTATTGTCCTTACATAAATTAGGCAAAACGCGGGAGAGAATTCATATACGATAGAAAATGTACCGAACAATATCTTAAATCTTAAAAGAATGATATCGCGTTCACAAATTTATCACGTATGCAATTATTGCTAAGATTGGCAAGAGTATTATGGGTAATTTTTACGTACTAACAGTGATCATTGATCTTCTCTTATATGACACTGCGTTTTGCTCAATACATATTCGTAAAGTGCTCTTTAAGAGTTTTCGATAATTTCGTGAAGCCTGTAAATAGGCACTAAAGTTAAGAAGAATTACTATAATTTCAATGAGGAGCAAAACACACAAAGCAAAGCAAAAGAGTAGATCGTGATGATACTCTTTTTGGCAACGCTGTTTTTATGTACACTTATTTCGTTCCATTTTCTTTAGTTTATTTAGTTCAGTAAAGGAAAATGGTCATGTTTTGTGCGCGTAAATGAATTGTTTTTGTAAAAAGTTTTATAAAAAAATTAAATAAAATTACTATTTTATGCGGGAAATTTTAACAATTTCGTTCACGTAGCTTAAGCTACTTTTCGATCTTATATTAGCATTATAATTGCCAGCAATGAACAAAAAAATTGTCCATGCCCACACAAATCTGACAGAGAATGTTTATATGAGATTTTTTGATTTTTACAAAGAAAAAGTGCGCGCAATTCTTAGAAATTCTCAAGAAGAATGTTTATATGCGATTTTTTGATTTGTACAAAGAAAAAGTGCCCGCAATTTTTAGAAATTCTGAGAGAGAAAGTGCGAAATATAAAAAGACGTTGATGTTTACTCGGTTTATGCGTTTACGGTGTTTAGTAACATCGGAAATTATGAAATGAATTTAATTGAAAATTGCATTTCTTTTAAACACAAAAGTGTAGGGGCAGATAGAAAATAGAAAGAAAAGCCTGAACCTTCCTGCTTGACCCACGTATTAAAACTTATGGCGTGTCGGTTGAATAAAAGAAAACAAGACAGAGGAACAGTGGTTCTGAAAGTGACTGCGAAATGATTGGTATAATAAAGGTTGGATCTATCCCAAGTACCTCTATGTGTTGCCTAATTCCGCACAAACTGTATATAACTTTGTACCGCAGCTGGTGTAGGGCTTTTTAGCGAACTAATACGAATTCTTTTTTCATAAAATATTAATTTTGTACTGTTGCTTCCATTATTTGTGTTAAAATATTAACAGCAGATCGTTCTTGAAACTATCGATAAGAAAAAAATCGATAACATTTGAATTTTCAATGTCGTTACGCGATGGGTGTACAACTTTGCTAAAAAAATCATTTATAGCTTGGACATGTGATAAGAATGTCAAAAATACAGCTCTTGTAAAATTTAGTTTATTTATGTTAAGCAATAGTTTTTAAACTGTATAACAAGAAAAGCTTTAATGATAAACTCTCTTATTCGCAAAAGAGAAAAGAGCAAAGCGAAAAGCTTTTATTTTTAACATTGCAAAAAAGAGGACAAAAAGTCCTTGGACCAAAACCGACAGTAGCATAATATACATCAAGAGCATCCGTATGCTTTAGTTTATAACTCTTGGCAAACTCTGTGCGTACGTTCTCTTTAAATGAACAGCTGATTTGACACTTGATGCTCTTAAAATAATAGTTAGTTAGTATTTGACTGGCCAAATAGAGAATGTTGTGAAAAAGCGCTGGCTAAATAGAGAATATTGTGAAAAAGCGCTAGTCAAACAGAGAATATTGTGAAAAAGCGCTAGTCAAATAGAGAATACTGTGAAATATTGTGAAATATGCTTCAGTTTATAACTCGCGAGCGTTAGTGAAGGTTGTTGGAGAAGTGTAATTCATAAGAATTAATTAATTAAAATGAATTGTGTGGTCTTTTAAGAAGTTTGTGTCTGCGTGTGCGTGAGTGTGTGCGCTCATGGCTGCGAGAGTAAGAATTTAGATGCCCAAATAGAAAGAAGAAAAAAAAATGAAAATAAATTAAGTGTTTTTGTTAGTTTTCCTGATTATGAACAACACAAGCATAAAAAAACAAAAAAATTCATTCATGAAAATTGCAAATTTTTTACACAAATTAATTAAAGTAAATCTTACACCACCAACGCCCCATTAGGAATGTAAAGTTATATGTTGTTGTTGTGTTCCCCTTTTTGCTATTTCTTGCAAACGTGCCGTTTCATGCTCTTGTATTTGGATACATATATATATCTATGTATGTAATTATGTGTGTATGGTTAGCTTGCGTTTATGAGAGTGCGTGCGTATGAGTTGAAATGAAATCAAAAGCAGATAACCCACCCTGTGATATGTGCGCTAGCATTGTTATTGTGTATGTGTGCTGTTTTTTTTTCTATTACATTTTTTACTTTGGCTCCTCTGTAAAATCCCTTATAATACAAACAAACCTACAAAACGATTATGTTAAGAAAAAGATGAAGAGCTATAAAAACATATAAAAGCAAAATAATATTAAGATGAAGGAAAAAAAAAAGAAAAGGAAAAATAAGAACAGTCGCCCACACCCCAAAACAATAAAATAAAAAAACTAATTGTTCTTTTAACAATTAGTTGATGAAGAAAAGCACGAAGTAACTCTTTGTTGCGTATTTGTAGGCGAAAAAAAAAACTCCTATTTAGAATTTATATGTGAGTCTTTATTAAAAACTGTGAACTTTTTTTTTTTTTCATTAAGCGAATGGTTGTTGATTTTACTGTTTATTATTATCTTCATTATTATTATTATTTGTTTTTTCATTTACTGTTACTGTTAGTTAGTAAGCCGCTCCCCAAATACAAAAAAATAAACTAACAGAACTTTCGGCAGCAATTATCAAGCATAAGCACGCATACAATGAAAATAATATGACAACAGAAGAATGTCGCAATGAGAACTAAGCTGAAAGTATAAAAAAACAATGATGCGAACAGAAAAGGAGCATCGAAGACCATCCATTTATGGATGTCGCCATCAGTAGCGATTACGGTTTTTTTTTTTTTTTTTTTTGCAAAATAAATAACGTGTTGTGTATTCGCATAACGACGCCATAATAAAAAAAAAAGAAGAACCTTTCGAAAGAAAGGGAAAATTTTTGTTTTGGAAAATTTCACAAAAATTTACAAAATTTTTGTTTACGCCAAATATGTATCTGTTCTCCAATACGAAATGTTTTAATGAAAATTTTATGTTTCTACACAAACGTGCACATACACATACATGTGTATACGTAAACACATGTATTCGATATTCAAGCCAGCACTTAACGGTTTAATGCTGCTTCTAAACGTTTTTTTATCCCCTTGTTTTCTGAAATTGTGATACATAAAAACATCTCTGAACTAAATTTAATAATAATTAATTTTTTGTTTAAAATTTCCCCAAAAGCATTGATTTGATTAACATTTTAAATATCTGCAATACTTTTAATACACAAATTAAAGCTATGTAGCAATGCTTCGCTTTATATATATACGTTTATTAATTAGTGGCGCTTTTTTAAAAACCGCTAATAGAAAGTCGAAGTTTGCTCAATGTTTTCTAAAACCAAAACAAAATTTTTCTTGGCCGATAATATAGTATACATTTATTAGAAACTATTAGGTAAACTTAATTCTTTAGAGAGTTACAAAAGTATTTAAATTTTATGTTGTGGATACTGTTACCATGAAAGTAAAAGGTGCGACAAAATGGTTTAATACTTTTATACCGTATATTGTAGTATATTAAGTTTGTCCGAATGCACGCAACATACAGACGCCCTTGAGATAAGCCCACTTTTTATTGTACCGATCGCTTCGAAATCATTTTCAAAAGCATTGTCTGTCTGTCTGTCCGTCTTATTTTCTCTTGTCTTTTTGTTCTGCAGGTCACAATTTTTAAGATATTTTGACGATACAGGGGCCCGTTGATGTAATTGGGCTCAAGAATGAATTCTATTAAAAATGGTTTGAATCGGACCACTTTTCTTTCATTTCCAATCGGGCACACAACATTGAAAACTCATTATATGGATAACTGCGTTGTACTGAAAGGTATTTAACGGTAGATTGTAACCTTCTATAATGTTTTTTATTTATTTTGATGTTACTAAAATAGCATTGTGATCAAAGGGTAATAAAAAGCGTAAAAAGCGTGAGCTCGTCTAAACGAGAAAGCTTTGTCTTCTTAGGTCTGCAGCATTCTAAATGACAGTTGCGTCAAATTTCGCGCTAAATTGAATTTTTCACCTCGTAGTGTGACCGACTTTTCCATTAGAGTTTTTTAAACTTCGATAATAGTCGCTATCGATGGCACTATCAGCGGACTTAAAGAGACAACGTGAGGCTAATGTTAAATAAGGGAAAAAATAGATTGCGGAAAGTTACGCAATCAACTTCCATGGGCAGAAAGTATTTGTTGTGCTCATATCTTTTATCTTTAAGAAAAATTTGGAATTTCATATGTTTAGGATCAGTTTTCATTAAATTATATGTTGTTCGGTAAAAAAGAGCAAAAAAAAACCTTATCCAAGATATGCTACTCAGGTTCAAAGAGAGTAATAATATCTTCACAGTTTGCATAACGTCTCGCTGCTAGAGCGAGAGCGAGTTCTTTCTAAAGAGGTTATCGAAGCAATTTCCCATAATTTAGATTTTTTAATGGCAAAAGCAAAAAGGGTTTAAATATTGTGTAGGTGAGAAATAAAAGCATCGGGCACCATTTTTAGATAGAGATAATCTTTGAGATTTGAATAAAAGGAATATGTCCGTCTGCTTATTTAATTGAAAATTCTTTCGGGAGAGTCTGCCTGAAAAGAAATATTTAAATGGGAATACAAGCAGAGGGTTTATAAAGGGGAGGGAAAAAGATCTGAGCAGCTCTGCATTTGATCTTTAATGCGTATTCGTGCAGACAAGTGACTTGCTGGCGAAAGCAAAATATTTTCTGCTTTAAAACGACTTTATTGACGGGTAGAAACTTTGAAATATTTATTGAAATGACAAAATTCTACAGATTCCGTTTCACTTATTCTATGCGCGTATTTGGAATTTTAATACCGCTTTTATTTACATTTCAAGCGAATTCGTGATATAATTGAACTTGTGATGGATTTGGAAATTAAAAGAATTAGAAATAAAATAAAAAAAAAGTGCGGCATATTTAATTTGAAACGTATTCGGAATTTGTCCAGAATAATTCAAAATTTTTAAAAAGTACTCAATTTCACATATGTACAAATGGACAGATAAATATTATGTCGTATTTAAAAAAGTTGTGTACAGGGTTACGGAATTTGTGTAGAGTTTTGAAATTATCGAAAATTTTTCTCGAATTGCTTCGCAAATTCTCATCCGGATTGTTTCAAATTATTAAGCAATAAAGTCCTCGAAAATTATAAACTGATTCAACTGTTTTCAAAGGATTTATGCAGTCCAATGTAAACATAAAGTAAAATATTTTTCTATTCATCCGCCCTATTTAAGAAATCGCTTCTTCAAGCTTAAAGCATAAATGCTTCAAGACTCAATTTTCTACGTTCCATATCTTTTTGTTTATCTAGTTGCAGATGGTTTGTGTAGTCCTTTTGAAATATTCACAGTATTCCTGGACAGAGACAGAGACGAAATTGGCACCCGAGTCTAAATCATTATTCAAATTACAGCTCAAGAAGAAGCTAAAAGCAGGAGGCTAGAGGTTTCGAATATTTCTAAATTTCCTATATTTTCGTTGTAAGCAATTGCCTCTGATTTAAGGAAAACAATAAAACAAACATTATTCCTAAGCATTTTGTTCGACTATGACTGCATAGCGTTGCCTCTTATCTTATGTCGAATAGATGGTCTAAATGTACCGCTCAAACGCTCAATCGACCCGTAGTTTTACTTTATGAATTCGGAAAAAACCCCCACAAGCTTGTGTAAATAATAAAATGTATACAAACATATATATTATGCATATATGTGTTTACCTGTACCCACCCACATATGCACAAGCACGCATCTACATGCGAGCAAATTTGGTGAATGAATTTTTGTGGAAATCAATCCGATTATCTTATTGTTAGGGTTGGCTTTAAGCGAAGGGGCAGCAGGGATGGCAGTTTTTATTCGAAGCTTTTATTAATATTTTGTTTATTATTTTTTGCGAGTTTTTTAGTTAGCTAGTGTAGGCATCGTGCAACAAATAAAAATGGTGCGTTTACTTTGAAGTACGTTTTGTTTATTGGCTTGCCAAAAATTGCTTAATTACGCCTATCGCCGGGACATTTTAGATTTTCTATTTTATTAATATTTAGAACTGCAGACTGCACCAAAAAAAAAACACGTGCACCTCTTATTGGCCGATATAGCCGATATAGTCGATTTAGCCCTCAGTCAGCCCTTAGTCAGTTGTCTTTATTTATTCGTAATGAAGTCGTACGCTAGCCAATCATTCGTCTCGAAACAAATCGAGTGCGATTTACCTCTTTTGGGCAATAATAATAATTCGGGTTGTTTTGTGATTCCGCAGCCTACAAGTTGAATAGGAAGCCGCTATTGCCGGGTAGCAAAGCCACTTACATGCTAGCCTTTGCTAGCTTTGTGCTTTTGGCTTAAGTGCGATTTATTTGTGATTGGTGCGTTGCAAATTTCCTGGGGACGTGAAATTGCTCACTCCACGTTTAGCTGGTATTATAAAGCGGATTAACGCGTAAGGCGTAAGGCTTGTATTCACTAAAGTGGCATAAAGTGGGAAAAAAGAAAATATTTATTACTGCTCAGGTTTTCACATTCAAAAATACAAATATGTAAAGAAAACAAGGAAAATAATTATAGCTAGGCAAGGTCGAATATTAGACATCATACATGCTACACCACTTCGCCTAATGTGGCAAAAATTACACATCATTTCCATGCAAACGCATTCTTTTCATTCGGGGATTCGCAAAACATCAGATGGGGTCTAAAAAACAAACCTACACAATCCAAATTCTCTACTATATATGCTCTCATGAACGCAAAGCCTTCTATAGCGACAAAGTCTAATTTGTGATTTGTTTACTCACATTTAAACAGTCAAATACTGTATCATTATATTGCCCTAATATTTTCAGAATAGGATCTACAGGGTTAGATGCTTCGAAAACGGGTCCTCCAATATTGGAAAAGGTTTGGCATTCACAAAGTATGAGTTTACTCGTAAGATTTTTCAATTTGAGGAGTAGATTTCTTCAAGATTTGTAGGTGTGTAGGTGTGTCGCAATAGACGTACGTGGGTACAGGGGTGGAAAAATATTAGGATTAACATGAGCTTGGTGCGGATAGTACGTTCGACTATTTCCGTCAATTTTCTTTTTAAATTTTTTTCTATCATTTCCAAAGCGCCGTCCGAATAACTATGTTCAGATGGAGGTGTATTTTGTAATCATTCAATAGAAGAATTTAATTGAATACGAAAAATGACTTTTCGTTGACTAACTAAACTAAACTTTCTCAAATAATAAAAAAGAAGAATAAAATTCCTAGAAGAGAAATTGTTGAGCCACTTGTGGAGATTACATTTCAAGTTGTGCAAGCATCTGGATAATCCGAAATAGCGACGAGGTATACCCGCTAAACCTAGAAAGTGTTGAGGGAGAAAGGTCAAATTTACTCCAATAAATATTACTATAAATTGACTTTTTAATATAGACGAGTTTATTGTTAGGCCTGCGAATAAAGGGTATCAGTGAATAAAACCGGCTATAATTGCGAATACTGCTCCTATTGATAATACATAATGAAAGTGGGCAACAACATTATTCATAAGTGTCATGTAAAATAATATCAACTGATTAATTAGCTAATACTACTCCGGTTAAACCCCCCGCTGTAAATAGAAAAATAAAATCAAGTGCTCAGAGGATGGCAGGAGAATAAGAGATCTGAGTTCCGTGAAGAGTAGCTAATCAACTAAAATTTTTTAATTCCTGTCGGAACTGCAATAATTATTGTAGCTGAGGTAAAATAAGCTCGGGTATCAACATCAACATCCCGACTGTAAATATTTGGTGGGCTCAAACAATGAACCCTAATAAACCAATTGCTAATATAGCATAAATTATCCCTAAGGATCCGAATGTTTCTTTTTTGTACCTGATTCTTGGCTAATAATATGGGAAATTATTCCAAACCCAGGTAAAATTAAAATATACACTTCAGGATGACCAAAAAATCAAAATAAGTGTTGATAAAGAATTCGATCCCCTCCTCCTGCGGGATCAAAGAATGATGTCTTTAAATTTCGATCTGTTAGAAGCATAGTAATTGCGGATTTGGCTATTAATTCTGCTCACTCATACCTCAAGAGATCAATGTGCCTCGGTACTTAAAATATGTTAATAGTATTCCTGAATTTATTAATGGTGCCCCAGCTGCAATGCAAGGGGTCTCGAATAACTCTTATGACAAACATACTGCACGTTACGCTTCCCGTTTTGAATTTGCTTTTGCGAGCAACTTTTGTGACTTGAAGAATAGTTCTACTAAAGCATTTGTCTATGAAATATGATTAATCTGGGCTTCCACTGTAGCACCTACTACTCCATTCGTAGGCGACAGGTGCTCACTTTCAGAACCTTCTCTAAAAAGCAGATGCGAATCGTGATTTGGTAACAACAAGTATTTTGCCTCTATGACGAGAAACTGACGCCTACTAAAGGCGAGATTTGGCTGTTTGTGGTAAACCTCTAGAAATATCAGAAGAGTAGAGAGGCTTTTAAAAGGCATCCTGCATTGAATGTGAATTTTCGGGAAGTGCTCAGAAAATGTTTTTTTTTTTGAAACGTCTATGCAAGTTAAGGATTGTTAAGGATTTTTTTTTGGGCCATAATAAGCTTTCCAAAGTCTTATGAGTTGATTGAATGAGTAGTTTAGTAGGTAGCAAAGACATTTATTTGTCTGTCAAATGCACTGTCAGCTGTGAATACACATTTTTTCTGTCAAATGCACTGTCAGCTGTGAATACACATTTTTTCTGTCAAATGCACTGTCAGCTGTGAATATACATTTTTTTCATCAATTAGTCAACAGTTTTCACCTATTAAGCAACAAATTATCAAAATTTTCTTACGAAATTTCATTTCTCTATATATCTTTCTCAATAAGATCGAGCAGTTGTTACTTGAAAATGTCCACTACTACTACTACTACTATAGTATAACATGTATATATATAAAGGATAAACTTTGATAGGTATTTAAGTGTTTAGTCTAGCAGCAGATGCAGGGTGCAAGGTTTTTCATATTAATTTTCAATTTAATCGTACGCTAGTCATGTTATGTCTCTTTCATTATATGTACGCTTATATTCTCACATTTATTTGCAAACGGGTAATAAATTAAATTAAGTTTACTGGGGCCAATTTAAGACGAGTGAGTACAACTGTATTTTTTACGTTGTATTAAATGTTTTTTTTTTTTTTTTTTGAAAACTTATCATCATTTGTCTGGCGCAATGCATTTTGGAAACAAAATCTAATTGAATGAATTGATAACAATTGTGTGTGTCGCGTACCGAATAAAACCGAATAAAATGGAATAGAATTTAGCAAAGACAAGAGGAAAATTTCATAGAAGAAAAAAAAAGCGAATAACAAACAAACATAGAAAAAATGAAGAAATTTTTTTTTTTTTTTTTTTTTT
>KK502695.1:81804-126991 GCA_000688735.1 Glossina austeni
GGGCTGCATAGTAGAAGATTTCAGTTTGTTTAAAATGTTTGTTCATGAGATGGTCATTAGAACAAAAGAATTTTAAGAGCTTTGACATCTTTTAGGTGAAATCAAAGCTACTCAAAGTATTTATTATAGTTTTTGTAATTTTTGATATGAAGAATCACTCAGAGGATTTCCTCTGTTCGTGCAATGTGACGGTGACGACAATAAAAAAGTGGGGAAAGAAAAACAAAGAAAGGAACCGGAAGGCAGTGAACACAGCTTAGTGAATGTGTGCCAAATTACTTACGACCAAAGTAAACTCTACCCCGCTGAGATTTGAACCCGCGAACACTGGCTTACTAAGCGCCATTCTTACCTACTCGGCTACTCATGTTTTTGCTCCCAGATGCCTGAAAATTCCTAGAAAGAACATAAATTTTTAATTACATCGCTGGTCCGTCCTTCGTATTTGGAGTTATGGAAATCTTCAAAGTAGACAATTACTACTAAGTCGTATTTCGTTATAGCATAGATTCAGTCCGGCCGTAATCATATCTGCGCTCGTGGGAAAATTTTGAAGTCGTCAACGTGACCAATTAAACAATTGAAACTTGAAAAGTTGAGAATTTTCATTGACAGCCGACGGTTTACGTACACATCACACTGAAATTAGGTTTGTGTCTAAACTCTCAGGGTGAATATTGTTCCGACCTGTCCACTAGTACGTCCACTATGTACGATAAATGTCCAAATGTTCTCGATTATTTTACGCTAACGAATCCAGCGAATGTTCTGAACTGCAATCTTCAGGTTTATCGTGAAGAATTTCTAAAAACAATTAAAGGACTGCAATGTATAGGCTGCGTTAGGCTACGCCTAACATTCCGATAAGAACAAAATTCTTTGCTTATTTCATTGATTTAAATATTTTGCACGTAGCCTCGCTAACCCTTTAGTTTTCCGCAATTTTTCCAAATTCGAGAAAAAGTGACCGCAATTTTTAGAAATTTTGCGTTCTGCGAGAGAATATTTATATGAGAAGAAATCCTATGTGTATTTACAACAAGAAATCATATATATTTTTTCCCACACACATACCGAGTGGTTTTTCAATGTGAGCGAATGTATGTTAAAAAATCTCGCACTTTATTTCCTGCAAATCCAAGCCACGATTTAAAAATTCTCGAATAGATTGTAAAATATGTTTTATGATTATATCGTAGCAGCCTGAAAGCTCGTTATACTTTTATGATATTTAACCGGGACCATGAAAACAATTTATTACCACTAACATGTCTCGTCTGTCTCGGCAAACAATGCTCTCAAGTGATTTCGGTTTTCTTTTCTTTTTTTTTTTATTACATTATTTTCTTACTTTATTGTCTACTTTTCTTTCGTACTTTAAGTCTTTTTTGGATCAATTCTCTAATTCTGTTCGTTTTTCTTCGCTTTCATCGCTTCATTGCTTCATTGCTTCATTGCAACGCAATGCTCGAGTTTTTGCTTTTTTGTTTTAAATTCTCTTATTTTGCTAGCTTTTTATTTCTCTTACAAAGTGTCTTTTTTCTTTCACTATTTGTCTCTCTCTCTTCAGCTTAACCTACATTTAATGCAGTTATCGGGCACGGCCTATTTATTATTGTCTTCGGTCATATTTTTCTTTTATTCATTTTCGAATTACGACGATATTTGCTTATTGCGTATCAGTAAAAATTCCTTGTAATTGCTTTCTTTATCGCTTAAATAACTTTATTGTTGTTAAGAAAAATTCATTTGTTATTATTATAGAATGCAAGGACATTAAGTCAGAAATAATTCTGATCATAACATAAATCCTATTTATGTATTTATGTATGCTTCAACAACAACGTAGTAGTAGTACAACAACACGCAATGTATTATATATTTTTCTCATTTTGCTTTTAACGCATAGCGTGAGTCCGTATGCGTTTTTAATCAGCACGAAAGTCGACCCCTTCCCATGTCTTCTCATGTGTTGGAGGCGTCAGCACGATCTTAAAGTTTTGATTTCAAATCTTTTCTCACACTTACGTTAGTTAGTTAAGTTCAATATTAAGTAAATCAGCTCATGCCTATGCCTGCTCACAATTAGCGAAAATCCAGAATTTCCCTTTTTCTTGCATATTAATGTTAAGATATCGTTGTCGAACAGATTGGTATGGATCTTATAGCTGAGGGACGTAGCTTCACACAAATGTAGGAATTTTTTTTTTGCTTTTCAAAAAAAGAGAAACAAACGCTAAAACAACTGACAAAAGAAACAACGAAAAAATTGTTTGTACTTAATGCTCTACGTAAAATATAATTCGAATGGTCACCACCAGCTCTTCTTACGAGAAGGAGCCCGATGTAATCAACTTTTCTAACACATTGTTCACTAAATTTGGCTTTATTTCAGTAATAATGCGTCCAACTCTCGCTTTTACTGAACGAACAGATTCTGGTTTAATATTGTAGATCAACGACTTCAGATTATCCCAAAAGAAAGGTTTCAAAGGTAGCCTCAGGGGCCACTTGCGATTGGAATTTCTTGATATTATTGTTTCACCAAACTTGTGACGCAATAAATCGATTGATCGACTTCGAGCGCTTTGTGTCAGGACATACAATCTTTTTGATCGATTGCTGCCACTGACTTTTTAATCAAGAATTTGGTAATCAATAATTCCTCTCTTCGCCAGCGTCGTATGATTTTTACCTATTAGGAAATATGCTCTCGCCGATAAAAACGGAGCATAGCTCCCTTCCCGAGTAGATCTCTACTGATGATCTACTGCTTAATGCTTCGGCACGCTTATTGAACGTCTCAAACGTAGTGTTGGGGCTGAAAGAGATTATTTTGGAAAAGATAATCGATTTTACCAGGAGAATAACTTTTTGAATCGGATCTTTTTCTTTGTTTTTTATTTTTTTTATTATTATTAGAAATAATGTTCAAGACTAAAGTCTTAAGGCGCTCGCATTCTAATGCCATTGATTTTATTAAAAACTATACTGCGTTCGAGATTTGAACTCGCGACCATTGAACTGTTAGCCGGGTTTAGTTTGCCTACTCGGCCACTCAAGCGGATTTTTGTTTTCACATAGGCAGTCACTTAGAAAGGAGGAAAAGGGATAGCGAACGACCGCTGTGCGGTGTCTGCGCTCAATCGGAGCACCCACCACAGCTGCGAACACCGTGCGACTCTTAACTACTCGACTATGCATCAACCCGTTGTTGATGTCGATACGACGTCCCCTTTATGTAATTCTGAGCTTTGAACATTTTATTCAGAAGATGTGAAGATAATTTAGTTAAATTTAACAACCGCGCTCCCTATTGTCGCATAAGTCACAGCTTATACTTTCGCTTTCGATATTACTTTCCGAAGAAGAAAAATAGAAAAAAATTTGTCGGATATCAACCGTAACTTTTTTATTGCTTTATGAAAAAAAAAAAAAAAAAACTTCTATCATAAAGCTTTGTTTGGTTGGATATTTGCGCCTTTAAGAACAATACACTAATAAAACGAAATGTAAGAAGATTTAGTCCTTTTTTATGTCTACTATTAGCAGCAGCTTACTTGTGGAACATGTAAATACAGGCATAGACACATGAATAGTACGCTTGCCACCAGAAGGGTGAACTAAACTATATATTAAAATATTTATAAAAATAAATTGAAAAAAACTTAGTTTATAGTAAACTAAATATATAATCGATCGCTACAGTGTGTTTCATCTCTACTTGCATATTATTGGTTGATAACTGCACTCCTTGCTTTCAATAATTTGGTGACGTAGAGTGAAAGGTGTCTTGGACGGCTTCATCGTTCTTTTAACACAATTTTTTTTTGCCCTGTCTTTCCTTTAACGGGGCTAGGGGAAGTCCCTTAAGTCTCTTAAGAGGAAAGAGAGAAAGAGATAGAGGATTGCGTCAGCACTCATTATAGATACGACGAAGTATGCTCTACAGCACTGAGATTTAGAATTAAAATCAGAGCTCCGTGCTAGCAAATGCGAAAATTAATTATTTAGAATTTTTATCGAATGCCTTGGATCGCGGTCGTGCTTAAGAATCCAATCTATTGGCATAGAGGTACAAATACATGGCTCGGTAGTATTTGTTGATATATCTAAATATGGAAATCCTTTGCCCCTTGCAATGGACTTCTCTCCATGCCAGGCATCCATACACGTTGCGCCATCTTGTCGAACCCCACTTTTTTTTAGAATTTGTTCGCAGCGCTTCGTAATATGCTTCCCAAGAAATGCATTTTTTTTTTTGGTAAAGTGTATGCTATTTATTTGTCAATGACTGCCCGAGTCTGCTCCCTTGAAGGCGGCAAGCATTACATGAGACACATGTTACATGCAGTGCCTGCGAAAAGTTTATTTATGCACTCGATTAAAGGACTAACTAAAGTAAAAATACCACAAAAAAGTTTATATATATTTAATTTTCTATTAGACAAATATCCAGAAAACTAAAAAAACGATTATTTAAACTTTAAATAGTTTAGCACATTTTTTTCCATTTGGCTTCCTGCCTGCCTTTTTTTGCCTTTTGGTCACATTCTGTTAACATTATTATCCATTGCATCAGTGCAGCCATTATTAGGTTTTCTTGCATTTCAGTTTACGTATATTTAAAGTTTCATTCCGTATGCCGTACTAAGCATAAAGTTGAAAATCTTAAGTCCGTTATGGTAACCAGAGTAATGCGCCAGAAATCCCTTTTGTATACAATAGTTTGCTAAACCAGCAGCGCTTCTTCTGTGTTATGCACGTGTGGATGGATGTATACGTTTGTGTGTTGACTAAACATACCACAGGAACTTTTAAATTTTAATCATGATGAAATTTTCGGTAGACAAAAAACCCAACGTAGTATAGAAAAACAAAAAGAAAAAAAAAACAAAAAAAATACTTTTTTAAAGTTTGTTTTGTTTTTCATTTCCTTGCCTCTATGCTCTATATTAAATAATACACATTGATAAGTTGAGGTCCCTTCCCTTGTACTCTCTCCCTGTACGGTATGCAAGATGGACTTGAAGAGTTTTTATGTTGAGAGAGAGATGAGACTGAGTGAATATTATGTTATCGCAGCCAGGGCAGCGCAGACAGACGGATATCATATTCATATCGTGCATAGCCTTTCAGAACAAAGCGTTACATATACACTTACGGATTGGCGGTAATTTCGCGTGATATAGATATCCGCAATGTCCATAAGCACACACACACACACACACACAAATACACACACATACATACATTCGCACATACCTACCCAAGCGCGCACACACACACATCAGCACATATACATGTATGTATAGATATTTTTGTATATATACATACACATACACACACACACACACACACATGTAAATGATACATACATAACCGTGTCCTCAAACTCGTATTGCTTTGTAATTTTGTTGGTTTATTTTTCGTATCCATGTAGTTTCCGGCATAAACTTTTTGGTTTGGTTGCTTTTAGTATGGGTTGATTTTTCGGTTCTTTTTTTTTTTTTTTTTTTTTTTTTTTTTTTTTTTTTTTTTTTTTTTTTTTTTGATGGAAAATCTACTTCGCTTTTGTTCTTTGTTAATATTTTTTTGGTTTAATTACGATGTGTTGTTATTGCAAGTTTTCTTTTGCATTTTCCGCTTCTCTTTTCTGGTTTTTGTATTGTGGCCCTTTATTGTATTATGCTCTGGAAAGAGAACAAAACAATTTCAATTTTCTTTGCAATCAACAACACACGATGTATTAATTTTATCATTCTGTGAACATATATAGAAGAACACCTTAGGGGAGCTATTAAGTTATTTATATTTTTGTTGTTAAAGCGTAAGGTTTTGAATCGAATTAATAAACTAACTGATCAATAATTCCCGGTATATGTCTTTAATATGAAAGTCACGCGTCAGAATTTCATTCCATTTCCATTCCTTCTACCAAAACAATGTAAAAATCCATGTTCCGTGTGATGGCAGAGTATTGTCGTTTGATTGGAAAATTGAAGTTCGATTTACTGCCTCGGTCTTCTTATTCGTTAGATTTGGCCTGCAAAGCGTATTATCTGCTTGCAAAATTCAAAAGTGTATAGAAATGAAAAATGCTTGGATCAAATGATGAAGTCATTGTGGAAGGTGAGAAATAACTTGAAGGTCTTAGGATAGAAATCACATTAAGCGGCTACTTTCACTCTGGAAGTAGACTATGTTTGCGAATAAAGTAGAATTAAAAAAAAAAAGGGTAATTTCTTAGCTTAGTCCCGGCAATTGTGGACCGCTGCATTATGCCAAAAATAAACAAAAGCAAATTATTGAAAGAGCTTACGGCATCTCTGTCCGCTTTGTGTCTCGTCAAAAATGAGAGATGAAGTGTCGCACCGTCAGCATTTTAGAAAGCAAGAATAAAGGTTTCTTTTGAATTCGCATTAAAGATTAATGCGCTTGTGTGTGACGATGAGCGTCATTTCTCAGCCCTTTCGCTATTGTGGTCAGATCGCAACATTTTTGAAAGCTCTCGTGGTCAAAGAAAAAATACATAGGTAAAGTTCGGGTCTTTTCATTTTGGAGATCATGAATGCTCCAATACTGTTCCTGTGATGGATGCATCAACGCTCTAGTAGGCCCAGAATATCTCGCGCTGGTCTAACGTATTTATACACAGGCTTTGCGAAATCTACGATGTATAGTTTTTTATGTCCCGAGCAGAAAAGCATTCTTCATTAATGTCGGTTGTCTTATGCGATAATGGTAAAGGGGAGGTAAAAATATATTAATTTTTATTTATTAATCCGCTTAGGTTAAGTTTATATACCTTCTGACTTATAGTTATTTTTCAAACTATCGCAATCTCAAAAGTTTGGAATATAACGAACAACCAAAGCACTCAGATGCAGCACAACGTGTGCTATAATACATCCAAAGAATGTCGAGGAAACTTAATGTTAAATTATATATGTGGTGGGTTTCCCAAAATATTGGAAAAGCTATGTATTTGCTTGCGCTTATTCTAAATGTTTTTACGAAAAAATGTAGAAGATTTTTTTTATTTTGCCTTTGCACTAAGCCTCACAAAAGTATACTTTTCTCACTTTGCTTATCACGAATCCGTTGACTTTCTAATCTCACAAACTGTAGACGCGTAGTCTGCTTGACCCGCTTACAAATGCATTTTCTTATTAGAATAAGTTGTAATTTGATTTATTTGTTGTCCGAAAATATGATATTCATATGGTATTCATTGATTTATCGAAAATGTTAATGAAAAATGAAAATATGGTAAAAAAATAATAATGAGTTCATAGAAACGTTGTACAGTCATTCCTATAATCGTCAACTACTATAGAAGTCAACTGCGTTGCTGGGGTCATATTATAATTTTTCTTCATTCTTCAAAATTTTTGGTCAACGTCATTACCTTGATTAAGCGACAGATTTTTTAATTCTTGGAAGTCAATGCAGCAAAGAGAGCAATAAATATAAAATTACGAAATGTAAACCATAATTTTGGACAAAGTTTCTCCTACTTTGGCGTTATGATACATGGACTTGCGTTAATAATGAATGTTTTATGAAACGTAAATCATAATTATGGACGAAGTTACTGATACTTGTGCGCTACGATAAATATATGTTTCTTAGTCATCGATTTTTTATGAAATGTTAACTACGGTATGAAACGAGGGCTTACATTTTGTATGCCCATGTACGTCGTTGTTAACTAGAGATTTTTTATGAAAAATAAAAGCGTAAGTTGAACTGCACCGCTTTATATACATTTCTACCCGAAAACATAGGGTGGGAAAGCGCAGGCTGCTATCCACAGAAAACTGTTTTTTTTTATTTTCATTATGCGACTTGTCAATGTTAAACTATGTTTACTTAGCAGGTTAAAATTTGTTGTTGCATATAAAAAGTATATTTTTCTTATCTCACATTGAGATAGATGCGCTTAGCACTTGAAAACAACAAAACAATGTAAATATTTGATGACGCTTGCTATAAATTGTAAACCATGTTTTAAAAATCCTCTCTTGTTAGCAGCTATCGCAGTTAATTGCTTAATAAATACCAAATAATAATTGTATCATTTGCTGTTATAGAAAGAAGTGTTTATTCTTGCTTCTTGCCATCTCTTCACCCCCGTGGCTCAAGCTTTAACTTATTATCCATTATATATATATATATATATATATATATAGCATATATATATATAGCATATATATATATAGCATTTTCTGAGAGCACGCAACAAAGGCATTTTTGCATTTTGCATTTCATTTATAATTTTAGGAACTTTTTAAACCCATCACGAACGAATGTTGTTCTGTCGGATTTGTCATTCAGTGATGCGTGGTAAAAAAATTCTCACGAGTGACTCTCGTGAAATTTCAAAGCGATTTGTTTCCTGCATTGATTTCTGAAACTCCCTCAGTCACCGTAATGGAAATGCCAAACAAAATCTGAACAGATACGATCTAAATGAAGAATCGATTGGAAAGCAAAGATTATCTACTTAGCAAAGAGCTAAAATTGACCAAAAATATCGAAAAAATTTGGGGAAAAGTCCAAAGTCCACTTGTGGGCTACTACTAAGTGTAATATGGAATTTTATTTTACCGATCGATTCAGAATCAGTCCTGATTCGAAATCACTTTCTCAATCGATTTACGCTCAGGTGTTGTTTGTCTATCAATATTTTTTGTGTTCAATCGGTAGACAGCAATTTTTCCTACACGAAGTGTTTTGCCTCAAGCCAAAATGATGCGGATCAAACCACTCTTTCGATCACTTTCGATATAATTTTTTACTTTTTTTTGGTAAAAAAACCATTCTTTCGATCACTTTTCATATAATTTTTTTACTTTTTGTTTGTGAAGCCATTATGTGGACACTGGTATTAGGTGTGTCGGGTAATTAATGGTGGGTCGTGGTGGCCGTTTTTATTTATATATCTATCTGTCCATTTATTACGACTTTTTATAGATCAATCATCTAACACTCTGCAGTTTTCATTGTAAAGAAAGCTTTATTTACTTACTTAAGGCACTGGATACCTGAAATTCATTCGTACCCATGCGATTATAATTTTCTTCGTTCTCGTTTCATTATAATTTTTTCATCTTTAATAGACCGCAAAATCATAAATTTTTTCGTTAGCATCTTGAGAATATTTAGTTAGGATTTTTTTGAAGAAAACAGATGAGAGAATATTTAAAACAATATATTTATAATAAATGTGTAGTTGTTCCTCGAAGCTTGTATACAAAATAAAGATAAAAGTAGAGCGGAAAGAAATGAAGAGGAAAGAAGGAAAGACGAGAATCTCAAACATAAAATAAACGTTTTTTACGCAACATTTAACGTTTATATAAATAAACGTTCGTTGTTATTGCTTCTTTTTTTTTATTGTTGGTTGCAACGGTGGTACTGTGGCAAGGCATTCATAAAATAACAAGAGCCTAACTTCGAGAACCACTTAGGAGGTTGGATACAAGTGTAAAAATAACAAAAAAAAAAAAAAGAAGAAGAAGAAGAAGAAAAAAGGGTAGAGAGAGAGAAGATAGAAAAATCTGAAAACATGTAAATAAATATTATTAATAAAAAAAAAATGTAGACACACATACCTAAACATTGGTGCAGACAATGTCAACTATGAGCGATGTTCACTGTGCTCACTGTGCTGAAGTTCTTTAAGTTATAAAATATTCTAAAGAGAAAAAGAAAACACAAGACAATCTGCTAAGAAATTTACATACACCTTACGGCGCATCGCTGATACTCACTCACCACCACCACCATCTCCTTATGAATGTGATGCATACAGAACTACTCTTCAACCTTAAGTTAAGACGCTACAATTAAAAGGCTATGACCAAGAATCTCAAAGTGATTAGGAGTACACCCAATTCTCTTTTTACACGATTTTTTTTTTTACACGTATTTTTCTTAAAACGTATCTATCGTGTAAAAAGGAGAATTAGGTGTATATGTATTTTGATAGATAGTACACTGTTCCAGCCCTTAGTTAGTTCGTTTTTTCATTGTGGGCGTGTGAATTCGCTTGGATTGAAAGTACTTTTACACTGATCGCTCAAGTCTTGTAAGCTTCGGGTAGGTTAATGTCAACGGCGTAACGGCCGTAAAATGCAATTCAGTATTTATTGTTATGGCCCATTGTAAGGGGAAGTGCTTGCGAAGCGTAGTCATTTTTTAATCGTCACTTGCATCAAGGACGGGCGTCGGATAAACTTCTAGGCAGACAAAAATGCCGATAAGGCCTAAAATCGATTTAAAAATCTTCTGATCTCCTGATCACAATTATATATTTGCTTTAAGGGTTCGCTGATGGACATTTTTGGATTTCTGAAGATGGGTACAAAAAAAATTTGTCCCTCTGACGTTCAGCACATTGAAAGACGGGAGCAAAGAGAAAAAGTTAGACGCGTGGTAGCCGTAGTCTAGCGGGTGTTTGCTCAAGCGGCTCATATCGACTGAGCACTTGTCATAGCCTGCGGCCAAAGTAAACTCTATTGCACTTTAGATATGAATCCTCGATTCGATAGTCGCGATTTTTACCTAATCAGGATGCAGAATACGCTCTTAGTTTTTAATGAAATTGGTTTCCAAAATTTCACTCATGTGGGAGAAGACTTGTAAAACTACAGAGCTATCCCTCGATTGTCGGTGTGAATGGAAAAATGAGAATATCTGACCAATAATTCAAATTTTTTCTTTGAAAGAAATGGAGCCGGCTACAATGTAAGCGTTACTTGCAAAACTACTTGCAATAAAAGCACAAATCGCTTGCAAATTTTAATCTTCTAACTCAGTTTTATTAGTTAAAGTCAAATGATGGGTATAATGAAATCCGATTATATACGATATTCCGATTCTTGGTTATTGCGAAGCCAAGTGTTGCCACCAACACATATGATTATAAATAATAAAAGGCCCCAAAAGGCTTTCAAACGTATTTTCAATACTCAGCTTCGTGACGACTGCGCCAGCAGAATGCTGTTTATCGTTTCTGCGTGTAGCTAATTGCAAGTCAATTGCTGAAAATTGTTCGGAATTTCTGCTCTTTTTTAGCCGATCATATTCAACCTTTTCAGCTGTTGTAGCTTTGTTTCCAAATTTGCGCTTTTTGTTTTGCAATTGATTTTCTAATGGTTGAATAAGAGCGTATGTAAGAAATTGTAATTTCTGAAAATTACTTTAGAGGAAAGAATTTATATAGAATTTATGTGGAGACAGACTTCCGTGTCGAGCATTTTTAGTTGTTATAAAGAGGAGGACTAAATGAACAGACCTTCATTAGAGGCGGACGTAGGCATCGACCTGCTAAAAGTTAACAGTTATGTAGTAAATGCTTACACAAATATGTATGTGTCCCCCTCTGTACATAAATACTGCCCAGCAAACATTTTTTTAATAATTAAATACTTTTTTTTTTTCTTGTTTTGCCAGAAAAATATTTCGATGCGCAAATAATTCAAAATGAAGAAAGGAATAGAAAAACATGAGGAAATAAATAAAATTGTATGATATTTATTTTATTCAACACAATCTGCGTGACAAAGAATTCTAGTTTCAATAATTTAATTCTACCGCAAAGCGAACCGCATGCTTGCGACTTTTTACAATTTATTTCAAGCATTCATCACTGAAACTGATCGCAGAGCTAGCAAGAATGGTAAGTGACTAGAAAATTTGGTCCTTTTCAATACTAGGCCGTACAGTTACAGTGTTTGCTCGCTTGTACGCTTCGTAAAGTTTTCAAATCTATTTAAATTCGTTCGTTCGCTTATCGAACATACAAAATATGATATAGAGATTAATCTGAACCGATTGCGCTCAGAAAAATCTTTAGTTCTTCTATAAATATTTCTTAAACTGTGACTTCTGCACGTGAATATGTTACCTTTAAGGTTGTAGAGATGTGTTGGGGATATCCAGCGCCCCAGTAATCAGGATGTAGACTCGTTTAGCGTAATTAGAAAGCGGAATATCCACGACCCTCATGGTCACCTGGGGGTAGTGTAGTAAGGAATATTTTATGAGTTTGCTACAACTTGACGGCACTGTTACTAGGGAAAGCTTGCAATAGAAAGAACAACGAATGCAAGTGAGTTGGAAAAGGGTTGCAATATAATAAAAGTCATTAGATCATGACTTTTCACAGCAAATGACAGCAAATGGCTTTTTAAGACAAATTGCCTTTATATATATATATGAATATATATAGTTTGTTTAAGGAGTGTTTCGATTTTTATTACAATAACATTTAAAAAGTAGGTACTCCTGACACGAAATTCATATTCGGAAGGTTGGCACAGAATCTGTATTCTGTCAGTAGGATAGCACTTAAATAAAATAATAAAAACACAAAATAAGACTTAACCAGTTAACTGCATTGATAGCGATACACTCGTATACTTGTCAAACACAGAGTATGTGTAATACGATATTATATATGAAACTAGGTGATAGTGAAACGAATTTACAAAATCGGAAATTCCATCGAAATCGAATTCCAATATCAAATTTTATTAGGAAATCAGACAAGGACGGATGGACGGATCATGACATATATACACGTCATATACAGTTAACTTATTAAAGATAGAAACTTCATCAATGAAGTGATACGACAGTTTGACAAATGCTTATAGAGAAAGCGATGTTATGTCTTAGAAAAGGCAGTAACGACTTATTAGTGCCTTAAGTAGCCAAAAACCCTTTTTAAAAACAGATTTGCCTTTAATTTGTAGAACTGTTCAGCCCTGTTTGCGTAACCCATCCATGCAAATTCAAAGAAAGGTCAATTTCCCATACAATTTAGAAAAACAAATATTTTGGTGAATCAATCAATTTTGTAATTATAAAATACACAGATACACACACAAGAATGTCAATGTGGTTGTATAAAATTTTGGTTGATTATCATTGAAACGTTTGTTGGCATATATTATGTAGATGTGCGTCAATGCTTGTTGGACCTCTCACGGTTAACTGGTCTAAAGGAAAAAAACCTTTTCGCAATCACAAAAATATTTTATTGTTCGCAAGCATTGTTAGTTGGAATCTCATGGAGGTGAAATGCCAACATTCACCTGAAAATAGTTTTTTTATAACATATTTATATATACACATGTATATGCATGTATGTGTGCGGGCGGGCGTGTATGACTGTGAACGAGGAATGTTCTACTCGGGTATAACTACTTGGCGTAGGGGTTAAAATTCTGTATAAATGTATGTTATCCCTCTGTTGATTTCTTGGATTGCAATTTTCACGTGCATATCCCCCTCCCCCCCATACATGCATGAACAAGTCAGGTACTCGTAGATTGCCTGCATGCAAACACTCGTTATGGTTGTTTTCATTTCATTTTATTATTCTGTTAATGTTGTGCATATTTGTTCATGTGTGTATTTTTATGCATATTACGAGGACAGTAATAGTCGTTTTGCATTGTTGCCGTATGGTTGTTAGCGTCTTTGCCAACGAGAGTTGGTCGACATATAAGTGGTCTAAAATAGCTCACTTTACCGTTACTTAAAACAGTTTTCATTCAACAGAAATCATGTGCTGCGTACATGTTTTTGTTGTCAGTAACGCTACAAATAAACAACAAAATAACAAAATAACAAAAACAACAACAATGAACAACTGAAGAACATTTTAAGCACGCATATAATACACACACGTATGTACGTAATATGAATATTCATTATTATCATGGATGGAAATGATTGCGGTTTTCTTTGTTTATTTCCACTGACCATAAGAAGTTGAACAGATATCGTGCGTTTGACTTAAGCCACAAAAATTCTAATTATCATTAACTTTGGATTACATATATAACATATAGGAAGAGATTAAATTCTTCCCTAACACTTTTGGCGCTCAACATAAGCTGTTAATTATTGTTTTAATCACCACTTGCAGGGAAGTGTACCTTTACTTTCATACCTCACTCTGGAGAATGCGCGTGTCCTACTAAGTCCCAGAATAGGTATCACAGACAAAGTATAGTAAATATACACTTGATCAGCGGAAGGTTACAAATCGATTTAGTTTTTCCTTTCTGTCATCTCGTATGTCCTTGGGCGTGCATGTCATACACACTGTTGAAATACTTATGTTCACAGAGGTTGAGATAGAATGCTTTACGTTAGTACGGGTCGAGTTGGAAAATAGATCTGTCAGCAACTCGAAAACGAAAAAAAAAAGGTGGAAACGTAGTATTCGGCCACTAGTAGATAGCTTAGACTACTTCGTCGAGCACACTGTCAAATCTACTTTCGGCATCAAATACCAAAAATCATACCTCGTTATCACTACTTTTCATGGCAACACTTACATGGAAAGGATCCCAAGACCTGGCCCGACATTTGCTTATACAGCTAGAACTTGCTATCATATATTTTTTTAAATGGGTTCTTAAACGGAATGAAGTACAAAAAATAGACCAACCTGGGTCAATCAGTATAATCATAGGCGGGTCTCTCGCAAATTCTTCTGAATGTCACATGCATCCACGCTTACTTAATAAATTCGTTACCGCTATACTGTAGAGTACAAAAAATGCAATTTTCAAACCAGACTAGACCTTAATTCAGAATTTGTCGAAAACAGATAAACTGGACGGAACTATATTCTGAAGTCATTCAAAAAATCAATGTCGGCTAGCAGAGCCCTTTACAAATATTATGTAAGCTCACTCCAAAAATGAACATAACGATCCTGTTCAATTTCCCTTTCAATACCTAGAAAGTCACAGTGTAATCTAAAAAGGAAAAGTCGTGTGACATCAACGTAATCCAGTAGTAGTTTGGTGGCGTTAAGTCCGATGAATGATAATAAATATTATAAGTTAGTCTTCCGTTGGAAAAATGTCCTTTTTATTCATCAATTAGTTATTTAACACACGGAGTCCAAGATTGCTGCCAGAATATTTCTATTACTCCAAGCTTACGGTAAGAATATTCTGCAGTAATTTATTACTCCAAGCTGACTGTAAATATTTCTATTACTTTTGACAAAAAAAAATTACGTGGAGGCTTTGGTAGTACATCCCAAACGAGTTCTTTCACATTACGCTCAACAAGTTTTGTCGCGAGTGCTGGATATACGAGTGCTATGATATACGATTCGCTTATTGTGTGTACGAACCCGTTCTAATTGTTTTTGGTTGATGACTTTGATTATCAACAAACAGTGTTCTTGGACCTTAGCAGTTCATAGAGTGTCGCACGTTGTTAGTTCCGTCAAACTGAGGTTTTTACGCATTGGCTTTTCCGCCCAGTTTTCGTCGCTCGTGGTAACACGATGCAAGACCGACTTTCTTCTATACACTTGAAGCAGCATTTCATTCGTTCTATTTGGCTCTCCATCTGCCACTCCCTCATTAAATGTGGCCCCTATATCGCTAACTTTTAAATCACTTTAACACTGAGAGGTCCACGTGCACTGATTCCCCGCAGAATCTCGTCCTATTGTTCTTCCACCATTTGTTCCGTTTTGCTGCGTATCGTCTTCATTCACTTCCTGTTAAGTCCTCAAACTTTTTCGGTGGTTCTGCATGGCCCTTCTCCCTCAGCGCAATAATTCTGCGCTATCACCAGATTTTAACACGTGGACTATGCTTTTAAAAAAAAAAAAGTTGTCTGTGTCTTGCTAAACTCTTGGGATTATAAAAAGCAATGAATGCTAAAATGCGCGAACTTTGCTTGCAAAGCTTCAAAGCTCTCGATATCTTTTTGCTAATTATTTTTAAAAAACATTATTAATAAAATTTCTAAGGAATAGACAGTTTTTTAGAAGAGAGAATAAGAGAGTATTTGCAAAGTGGTCTCTAACGCTCTTTGAGCTTAAAAAAACGATTCACTTAATTTTTGCAAAAATTTTAAGAAAATTCTTATGAACAGCATCGAGAGCACGCTCATTGCAACGTAAAGTGAGAAGCGGAAGTTCACTTGAGATGCTTTGAAGTGAACCTTAAACCGTTCGCATGAAAAGTTAATCCACAAGTTTCCTGCGCTTTTTTAACACATAGAAGACATTTATGCCACAAAACGCAGCTTTTTAAGAACAAAAATATTTTACGATTTTTTGTATGCGTGCATGAGTCTGTGTTTGTGTTTGTGTCAGCAAATTAAAAAACAAACGTAAAATATTATCTTTTGTTTTAAGTTTCAAAAGTAAATCTTGAACAACTAAAGTTTTGACTTTTATTTCGTATAAAATGCAAAAACAAAGTTTCGTTGCGTCAGCAATGTTTTGTTTTTTTGTCGAACTACCATGATTTGCAATGGCACCCATTCGTGTTCGTGTAGTTATTGTTGTGACAACAATCTATTTGAGTCCGCTTCTATTGCCTCTGCTTTTCATCTTCTTCTACTTCTTTTTCAAAAAATCCTTGAATTTTATTCGCATTAACTTGGCACAAAAACAATGCATGCACAGCGTTTGTGTATGCGATGTGTTTATATATTTGTATGTACGAATGTACGAATGTATGTATGTATGTATGTATGTATATGTAAAACTTGTATTGTATTCCATGGAAGTTTTTCTAACTATTTTCATTAAGATTATTTCGCTTCTTAGTTTCACACAAAAATTCTCAATCAACTTAAGGTTAAAATTCGAACCAATTAAAACATTTGATGCAAAAGTGTTCAGTTGATTAAAGTGCTTTCTTCTTTTCCTGAGTCCGTTTTGAGAGGCAAGGAATTGTAAACTAAAATTTTTCCGTTTTTTCTTTCTTATCCTTTTTTTTTTATTTTTCTCTTTTTGTTTTTTCTTGCTTAACTACATATACCATAAATATCATATTCTACTACTGACGTATTCACAACTACAAGTGCATATATACACATGTATATATATATATATATGTAGATATATATCGTGATTTATATTATTTTACACTTTTGTGTGAAAACACACAAACCACCGCACTTTCTCTATGTGTGTATATGTGTGTAAACGATTTTGTTGTAAAGCCTAATTAAAATGCTCGAGAAGCCGTACGTTTGCTTGATAATTAGCTTCAATAAAGATGTCGTCTCGCACATCAATTATTTCATACGAAAAACTATCGGAATTTGAATGCAATGCAATTAAAAAGCTCATCTGAAATGTTCAAAAATTCAACATTTTTTTATGGTTTTTTTCAAATTGTGGTTTTTGTTTTTTTTTTTTTTTTAAATTACATTCGGCGATAAATTAATTGATTTCATGATGTACTAATAAAACCTTTCATTTCGGTGGAAGGAAGATCAGGCAATTTTGTCGTATACTCTAAACACTGTAAATGATCTGAAAGGTCGCAGTCAAAGGTCGGATGCTTGAAAGAGCAAAAAGACAATCAGTTATTCTGTAACTAAAATGCATGGCGAAAAATTCGAACAAAGATGAACCCCGAAAAATTAGACCAGGCTAATGGACTATAAAGTTTCCATACCGTAGGCAATATTTTATTACGATTATTGTATCGGTCGGTAAAAGTCTATTATATAAGAAATTTTTGATATGAGAAAACAATAACAGCTGATGTAATTTAAATGGAGTTCAAAAGTGAGTGCAGTATGCTAGAAGTCATGATATCGTGATTCTTCAGCATGTTGGTTTTCAAACCCGTATGTTTCAGGAAACACTAGCAACGTTCAGCTAGAGTATGCTATCCTCTCCTCTCTGCATTCATCTGATATTCCTCCTTACGAATAATCACTGATTTCAATTGAAGGACTGTCGTTCCGTATCCAGTTCTAATCCTGTTTGGAAGTTTCCAAATGATATTTTTTGCTAAGCAATATTTTGAATAAAAGAGCATCAGAGCTCATACCATTTTTGAACCTACAACCAAAGGTTGAGGTTTTTATTTATTTATTTATTCCACTTATACAGAACTCAACTAAAACAAACAGCAGTCGAGTTCCAATGACTCTTAAAGTAAATCTTAAATTAATTATTATTAAAAAAAACTTAGTATAAGTACAGTAAAACAAATAAAAGGAAAAAAAGAAAAAAAAGCATGTACAAAATTAGCACAGACCCACACCCACAACCGGCACAGAACCAAATTGCAAATGAACCCCTAAGCCATCGCAAACATGCATAAGCTTGGCAACCGATAATAGTTCACAACAATTAATTTTTTGTCAAAAACGGAAGCTTCATAAACCCTCTAAGAGATACATACTGTTAATCAACATATACATCAAACTCTGAATCGATGCATCGACAGACGTCCGCCGGTCCGTACGTGATGTCTGTGGTAAGACATCGTCTTCAAATTTGGCGAAAGTATTGGAACTTGGTTGGTTTTTAAACTAAGATCAATTGACAAGAGGATACGTGTAGAGTGCAACATAAATAGAGAACTCCTCTGCTTTCTGGGTTTCTTGGTCATTACTCATAAGCTACATACAAATACAGCGATAAAAATCTCCAGATATAATCCCCGGGAAGAACTAACCTGGGGAAAAATTTTCTTTTAAATTTTTCAAATATTTTCTGATAACTTCTGCGTACATTGACTTTATAAAAGAAGACTCTGGCATGCTCACTTAACGTTGTAGGGCAAGCCTAGCATAACAGATTCATTCAATCACAGTGGAATAAAATTTTCTAAATAACTTTTTATACAAATATAGGAGAATACGTGGCGTATGAGCGTTGCTCATATGTAAATATAAAAATAAAATGTAAACGAAAAAAAAAAAACAAAGCACCTGAACTCCACGACGTATGAGTTATATATAAAAATCTTAAAGAGAAAAGTTTAAAGACTTATTTCGAATATGGAGGAAAAGCGGAATGAAAAATAGATTTATAAGCAACAACTACGTTGTATGTATGTATGTATACATATCGCGCATGTATATGATAATTGAACATGAATTGAATTTGATAAAGTACTCTAAGCCTTATCGACAAGTTTAGTAACTTCCGAAGAAAAGGAATTATCGCTAATTTACTGCACTTTTGCTCTTCATTTCTTATGAACATAACCATCGTTTCGTTCTAAATGTTTTATAGTTTTTTTTTTTTTTGATTTTGCACTCATCACCCGAGTGTGAGCGATATACACTTTCCTCGTCATTTCGCTATAAGACATATAAGAAAGTTAGTTCAACGGATTTTATATAGCAATTACCAGAATTCTTAAGCAGAGTGACACTATTAGTCACAATTAGCGTCTTTGATCCCCTACTCTCTCTTTGTCCAAGTGCTTATAGCGACCGTAAGACAAATTTAATTTGACATTTTAGTAGATTTTTAACTCTGATCGGAATATTGACTTGGGTTGTTTATAAACACTTGTGCAATTTTTCGGAATCTAGAAAAATTTCTAAATTGTTATCAATAGTTTATAGCCGATAGGATGTATGGGTCTAGAAGCGGCCACAAATATTGATCATCATCGAAATAGACAGATACGGTCGACTTTCGAAAGTCGTTACTTAAATTACTTGTAGGCATTTGGTCCAGGCGGTGAATAAGCTAAAGTGTTCCTTAAGAGCTAGCATAACTTTCCGATGTATTTTTTCTTTTTCTAAAAACTTAAAGACATACGGACAAACTACTTAACTTTTGGCGTTTTCTTTTTTTGCTACTATTAGCAACTAATTCAATAAATTTTTCCATTTATTTTCTTTACAGAAAGCTATCAACTGGCATCAAATGTGAGACAGTGTGATAAGGGTAGACAGAAAAGATACAAAGAAAACTTAGAGAAGCAAAGGAAGACTTCAACAAAAAATTTTCTTTTCAATTTCTTAATTCCTTTTCTATAATTTCTGGATACTCTAACAACATAAAAAAGCTATAGGAAAAGCTCTGCTGTTGTTATGTTCTTAAATAAAATGCAGTAAAAAAAGAAGAGAAAAAAAAAAACGCTTGCTTTACATCTACACGCACAACTACAAGCATGGGTAAAATGCAACAAAGACTACAAGAGTATTCTCGTCAGCAACGACAACATCAAACCGAAAGCAAAGTAAGTTAAAATGTAATTATGTTTGACTGCAAATGTTTGCTCTAGTATAAGGATAAAATGAACGATACAGAACGTTTTCGTCCATGTTTATAAACATGGGAAAGGTAGAACAAGAAAAAAAAAAAAAAAAAAAAAACAAAACGCATTGCAAAAGATTAACAATAATGAAATTATAGATTTTTATTTAGGATAAAAAATTTCGTTCATTAAGAATTTTTTTTGTAAATTTTCATTTCCTACTCTTACACTCAACTGCTTTCGTTGAAGGACTTTATCCCATTTAAGGGAAGGGAAGCTCTTGATTAAGCTAAGAATATTAAATTCAATTTAATTCCATACAAAAGTCTTATCTAATAATCATTTACTCAGTTTCAATAGATTGCTGGCCTAAGGCCTTTTCATTGCACATATTTTTCAATTAACTGCCAAGCATATGACACTTTATTGGGCAGGCTTTTGTTCTAGCAATCAACTAAGACAAATAAATGAATAAATAAAAATTAATTGACTCTTGGTGACTTGTCCAAAGCAGAAGTAAATCTTTCGAGTTCAAACTTGATGTTTTGTCCCTATTGCAATTCTTTCATTCTTCAAATTTGTCAAATGAAACAAGAGAAAATACTTTCAATAAGTGTTCTTATAGTAACGGGGAATGGAGGGTGAGTTACTTATACTTTAATTTTATCATTCGGTTCCAATAACCAAAATTGTCCGCATCCGCATTACATTAATTCTTGCACGAAGTGAAGTTTTGAGATAACTTAGCCTCGCGCTTCCCTACATCCAGCAGAGTGCTGCTTGTGTTTGGAGCGTTTGTCTATCTTAGGGTAGCAAGTATACGGTGATAGGTTGATATTGACCGCAAACGTGACCGTGATTTGCCCATAGCTATGCCCACACAATGGATAATGCTTTACAATCCGTGGTAAATATTGATGCAACATATGATGCTGCTGTCGTCCAAGGCTGTTTATATGTGTGTTGGATTACAAACACTCCCATAATAATCGAAATGCTACAAATTATCCCTCTACGGGAGCTATTGATTTATTGAAACTACAACTTAGTTTCGTATCTATTATGCCTTTCAGTATATGTCGGTATTATGGCTGTTTTCCTTTTACTTTCGCTTTAATTAATTTCTAGCCAATTGTGTTGGGCTTGGAATACTATAGCACACTAATTTCGGCAGATGTCACCGAAAGCAAATACTGAGCTTCTACCCTTGCCCTCCATACGAATAGTTGATTTGGTTTTACGTCTCGAGTGTTTTCGTTTCGAATTATCATCATTCCCGACGACAGGATCGAAACAGCTAAGCCGCTCTTGAACTTGTCGAGTCTTCAAGTACTATGGCTTCTAATTTTTTATCTTTAAATTATGGTGACATCCTTCAAACGTTGTGAACTGGTTCCCTGTCAAACTTGAAATCATTTTAAAGTTCATGAATTTTTATTGAATATTACCCCAATTTCTTAATTTTCCAACATCTATACGTTTTTTGTCTTCAAAACACCTCACAATCAGTAGTAATGTACTTTTATTGACAGATAGTGAACGCCTTTTAGAGGAGTTTTTCTTGAAATAAACAGAAAAGGTAACGCTTTGCAAGCAAAGGTCCAACTAAGGAGTCTTTCCTCATTCTCTTCCTTGGAACAAATTTTGGTAGAATATGATAATTTTACTGCATTTATCAAAAAGAGAATCACTTAACAATGGAAGAGAAAAGGGCGACAGCATTTATAATATATTCCTATAAACGCATTCAACGCATCATCTTCAAAAAATCTTCTTCACACTCTTTTAATATCTTGGCATAGGCACTTGCTCTTTCCCAATCCCTCCCAGGCTCATACCCATACCAAGTGGTCTCGGTGAAGTTACTCCGACATATTTTGAGAAAACTTGAATACTTTGTAGATGTAACTGCTTTTCGGACCACTTAGGGAAAAGGCCTAAGAAGCCTCAAAGCACCTTTTAAGCAAGTGAATAAAAAGAAAAATAAATTTCTGACAAAACTACGGTGGCGTTACCCTTTAAACATATTCACCTGCTTCACAATACAAAAATTATGGAATGGGATGAGAATTTGACTTTTATTTTGTTACTTTAGATTTAAAGATTGATTGAATGATTGAATGAAAGGGATAAAGGATAAGGTTCCGCAATGAAAGTACTGTTGCGCGGTATTTTTAAAAAAAAAAAATATCTTCCCTATGTATGTTATTAATTACAGGTTATAGAAATTCAAACCTAAATCGAATTCTTCGCTTCAAAGGCCGCACAAAAATTGTGCTCACTTTTCGACGACCATAGCGTTCATTCATCATCAAATGTTAGATCATTTGTTGCGACATGAAATGCACAATAAAAGAGAAATTCTCTTCTTCACATAAATGCAAGTAAATTGATATGTTTGTGTCTATGTATATGCGGGGCGTGTTGACTCTATTCTCTAGCTCCCTATTCACATGTTCGCACTTAACCCTGCACATGTAATATTTCAATCATTCATTTCGTGTACGCTTTTTATATATGTTTGTGTGTGTGTGTGTGTGTGTGTGTGTAAAAGCTTATATACATTACGTATAACAGTGTAAATTTTCGCATACCTCGAGGGCTTCCATTAATAATTCACGTTTTTTGACGTTTTTATCAATATTTGTGTAAATGAACTTCACTTGAGTGAGTTTTAAATAAAATGTAAAATATTTTCGCAAAACTATAAATAATTGCAATAAATTTAACGAAATGAAGAATGAAATTATAATTGTTTCTAATAAATTTATTTATTACGCTAAGCAAAAAATTTATAAATATTTGAAATATATTCCGGATAATATTTTTACGCCGGATATTTAGTATAGTAATTCTTTTAATTTTTCTTTTTTTTTCTACTACTTAATGACTGAATCGAGATCATGAAATACTGATTTTGCTATTTACAGTCAGTCGCTTAAATCGCGGTAGAATACTCCTGCCTACTAGTTTAAATTCGAGGGCATTTAAAACCGAACTGTAAAAGAAGTAAAGTAACGCGTATTGAATGCTTGACCTTAACTAGTGTTTTTCTTTATTAGACATTAATCACAGGAGTGATTGTAGGCTATCGTCATCATCGTCATTATTACACTGTACAATAATATACTGTTACGAATTTCCGCTACTTTAAGATACGGTTCGTATCACTAGATCGTGGAGATTATTTTCAAGAGAAATGCGCATCAGAATTCTTTTAACTCTAAGTTTCTTTATTTACAATCTATTCTTTAAGGCCAGGATTATTTACATTTTACTTTGGCATTACTCTCGACTTCTCAACTTTAGTATTCTTTTTCGACTCAAATGTTCGTGTCCGACTCAAATGTTCTCGTACGACTCAAATGTTCTCGTACGACTCAAATGTTCTTTTTCGACTCAATGTTCTCGTATCACTCAGATATTCCCGTGCGACTCAACGTTCTCGTATCTCGTAACTCTGCCTTCCGCAAATAATCTACTTATGTACATTTTTACAAGCATGCTACGATCACCTAACTTTATGGCTTCATTTTTAATCCGTTAACCTGCTTGTCCGCTAATCGTTTTCCACGGCCGGCAGCTGTGTGACGCGCCGCGCATCTGCATCTGGGTTTTTCTCCGTCTATTTTCCTGCTCATTTTTTTCCTCGGCCGGCAGCTGCATGAGGGGCCGCGAATATGCACTATATTACTTAGGAAAATCATGGATCTGTGATTTGATGACTTTCGAAATGACAATCGTAGCAAACATATACAGTTCTGGCAAATTTGCAAACTTGAGTATTTGAGTTCAGTTCAAAAATAACGCTCGAGAAATGAACTCGAAATTTAATATAAAAATAAAAATCTTTTCCTTTACAAATATTAGTACAATTAGCAGATGACATCTGGGAAGTTGTATACTCGAACGAAATAGCGCCCGTTAACTCATAACAAGTGCCCAGACACTACCCTATTGCAACATTTAGGGAAATCGCAGACAGCACTTTGCGAAACAGTCGCACAATTAACGTTACCTTACAACAAAAAACTAGTTACTCCCATTGCGCCGGTTAACAATGGGGACTTGGACATTGCATGCCGCCCCCTATTTGTATTTGATAGTACAAACAAACTGCAATTTTTAATTGATAGGAGACCAGAGATCTCTGTCCTTTCCTTTTAAAAATTTCAGTGTTACAAAAACCTTCAGAGTTTATATTGACGGTAGCCAATAGTGGAACTACAACCAACGCATTTGATAAAATGCTCTTAAATATTAACGTAAATCTGCGACGCGGTTTGCCTTTTCTAGTTTTAATCGCAAACGTTTCTAGACCATTAATAGGCACTGATTTCCTGTACAAATATAGTTTGCTGGTTGATATTAAACGTTAATGTGGTATAACGTTGGTGCAATAACATATTGTTACGAAAAACCCAAATCCAGTTAATGGTAACTACCACTTACCCTATTCTAAAGGTTAACAACAGACTATACTCTTCTCGCCGTGTTCCTACTAAAGTGATTCAGTTTCAGAGCTGATGTGATTAGTATACCAGGATTCCCTAATTGATTTTTTCCTCTGGAATTCCCAAAATAGATCAACCTGTTCATCCCCATTTAGGATACGATGGAAAAAAGGCTTTTTTCTGTAAAATACACGCAAAGAAAATATGATGCCGACGAGACCCCTTCATTTGCCGCAGAACTCATTTGTTTTCGCTTTTGGAGCAAATACTTCTTTGCCACTTCTTTGGCTTTGACGTACAACCTATAAAAGTACAGAGAGGTCCGTTAGGCGTGGTATTATGTAAGGCCATCCATAAGCAGATTCTGACCTAATGTTTACATTAAAAGAAAAACAAATTTAGTTTTTATGTTAACTATGTGAGCCAGTTTTCTAAATCCTGTTTCGAAGGTCCACTTTGTTTAGTTTAAAAAAAATGGTACAAAATAGATTTTGGTCTTGTATATCGAGCAGCACTACTGGCGCGCTTTTCAATATGACATTTCAATCCATAATCTCAATGCAGCGAACTTCGTATTTCATCAAAATAAAATATTGTAAAAATTACTGAAATTAATTAATTAATGACATGAAAAAAATCGCTATATTTTTCATAACTTTAGCTCGAAGAAGGCAAAAAAGTTGCGTTAACCCCAGAGGAAATCTGTGAGATTTACGGTTAACGGGTTTTAGCGAACACAACAGAAAGAGGGTGATTTCCTCGCTTCGCATATATGCGTTTTATATGTATATACGCAGCATATATTCTCGCATCTAGTCTTTTATTCTCAATAGATTCAGAACCCTATCCCTCTGTCTAACGCTCCTCTCTTTATTTATTTATTTGTTTTTTTTGTCACTTTGCGTTAATAAGTCAGTAAACATCCGTCAAAATTTGTTTATTAACGAAACTCGTTGGTTGGCCACGGCCAACTAAATTGGAAAAACCCTCCAGGAAGAAGTTAAAAAACGAGTACAAATTTGCATCAACAACCTACGGCTCATAAATTATATTAATTTGAATTAAATCTTGGTCTGGTCATTTTTCATACATTTACGCAGGCATGCCCTGATAAGCATGAATACGGAATTCCCTCTCACGATTAAAAACACTGGAAAAAAGTGTAACGCACTTTCAACAATTATTTTATTCAAACTTATGAAGCAGAAAAAAAAAGCACTCATAATAAGTTTATATACAGCAAGCACAACAGTGTTTTTTTTTTTAACGAGTAGCTAACTGTGTTATGTGTTTACATAACATTGCAGGAAGTTTGTAAGCATTCATTAGCGCTGAACAGAGTGTTAAAAACTAAAATAGGGGTATTATCGCTTTTTGCCGCACATCATTTTGTTAAAATGCAGCTCGAAGTCTATTGATTCTTAATGGGCCGATGACTCCTTTTTTTATTTAATTAATTTCGTAAAACTCACACATTAATGTGCCTCAGCGCCACCATGGTCCTTATTGGGGCTATCTGGTAAGAAAACATTTACTTCCGCAAAGTTTCTACCGAGTTAGTTAACTCCACGTATTTAAATAATTTTATAGTTCATTGTTTGGCACGTATTCTCATATGGAAAATATTTTATTTACTTTTTTGCAAAAAAGGAGAAAAAATTCGGACAATAAATTCAAAAGAATGTTTAATGAATAAGTATAAGCAAGGTAGATAAGTACCCTACTACAGATTCATAACGCATCCTAGACAAATACCCTACGACAGATTCTTAACGCCTCCTATTCGCGAGATTTTACTCGTTTATGTTTTCTCTTTCACACAAGTGACAAATTGGCCTGTTGTCAATAGATAGTTGAGAGATGTTTTGAAAAGTTCAGCGGTACTCTCAAAAAAAAAAAATGGCTTTCGCGGCTGTTGAAAATTGTTGGTAAAAGTGTAGCAAACGAAAATCCGACTGTCTTGAGAAGTAAAACATTTTTTTCCTCAAATTTTTAATCGACTTCATCGTATTTCGGGTATTTCTGGTGTTACATGCGTATAGGATAAGATGAAAATTTTCAAAACCTCAATCTCATCTGGGTATACTCTACTTTGCAGCTCTCTCTCTCTCTCTCTCTCTCTCTCTCTCCCTATGTTTGAATTTAAAAAGTTTGGCAATAAAATTAAAGTTTTCTCAGTTTTTCAATTAGATTAGGCATTGGATTACAAGCAGGTCCGAAACTTCAGATCGAAGATTCCTTATGCTAATAAAGGGTATAAGAGCAAATTCATATAACGCCTTCCGCTAACGCGTGTTGCTCTTTGCGCTTCAAAAAATGCTATTCAGAGGCATGTACATGTACCTGTAACTACTTTGTATGTAAATAGAAGGATGTTTGCTATTTTTTTTCCTTTTTTTCCTTTTTTTCCATACATCATATATGCGTGTATATGCGCCTACATACAATCAAAATAAACAAACATAAATGCCTATGTTGTGTGTGTATATATAGAAAAGATAACAACAATGCGAATGATTGTAAATTTATTTTATTATTTTTTAGTTTCTGTCTCTTATCGTGATGCGCATTCAAGTCGATCTATATATATATGTACAACAATTTATTTATTATATATTATATAAATCAAATATGCGTTTGCGTATTTTTATGAAAAAATAATTCTTTAGCATATAGTTACACACATATATATACAGATTTTATATGTCAGAATGCAATTTCTATGAGCTGTGAAAATTGAAATGACATTTACAAGAAGCGCTTAGACATTATCTTTATGTACAGACATACATACATACATATATATTAGGGTTAGTATATAGCAATAACAGACAATTCATATTTGAATGCATAATAAGTAATGAAAAAATTGTAATAATAATAACAATAAAACGAACAGTCGAAGTTATTGTTATTCTAATACATTTTCCAATATCGTCCGTCCTATATATACGATTTCATTGACAATCATAGCTGCAATCATAACAATTACACTTGAAATCAGACATCATCAGTTATAAGATGGGATTTTTATAAAGATTTTCAATTTAATGTCAAATGAAAGTAACAACAACAACAACAACAACAACAAGGTAAACACATCGAGAGCGAGAACAATGAATAAATAAAACAATAAATGTTATCGTAATGAGTAGGTAGCAATAGGCAAAAATAGGTAGAAAGCCATTAGAAAAGAAATTATAATAAACCAGAGAGAGAGAGAGAGAGAGAGAGTTTTCCTTGTGTGTAAACTTAGCTGACGGATGTTTATGTTTTGCCTTTTTTTTTTCGTTTCGCAGCGTATTTCATTTCATAGGTTGTGTAATAACTGAAAGAAAGAAATTTTTGAATTAAAGTAAGATGAGAACTAGCAACCAAGTGTTTAATTATATGATTTTGCCACGCAATTGCAAACTGGATCCATTGCCGTGAGGATGAGACGAATTCTGAATTCTTTTTATTTATTTAAATTTTTATTTATTATTAATTTAATTTAAAAGAAAGTTGCTGATGACACTGCGAAAGATAGTTTAGAAGAAAAACGTATGTATGTATGTAACTTAAGCATTCCAAAAATCGTGATCTTGACAATGACCAGATTTTTAGTCTTGCTATCACATCGTTACATTATTTTAGCAATGAATAAAAATAAGCGCTTGCTTGGGACGCTTTTAGCGCTTATCTTCACCGGTGTAAGATATCCAGGCCTTGGTTTTCCATTATTCGGCTCAATGGATTTACAACGAAATTATTCGCCCAACGTCTAAATGGAATTAATTCTTGTAAAAAATCATATTGTTCGCTTCACTTTACCCTAAAAGACAGTATCAATAATGGACTTATCTTTAAAAATACTCAAGAGTTGAAGTAAACGGTCATGTTGTCCGCTTCTCTTCATGCCAAAAGCCCTGAAGCCGTAATTTTACAATTGTCTCCAACGTGTTATATACTTTATTATTATTTAATTTCCTGCCTTCTGCAAATCTAGATGTGGATCCATGAAGAGTTAAAAATTTTGATTAAATTTCCAATTGAGTTCAGTGTAAACATGCGTCAATTATATTCTTATCGGACTGTAATCGGTGCAATGATTAGGAATCTTTTCAAATTTCGCCTTGACCTGTCAGTTATACTGTGGTCAAAGAGCCGATATTCGGAGTGTATATAAAAATAGAAGAAGAGGGTGAGGGGAGAAGGACATATAGTCTTCATTATTCTGAATTATTGAGAACTCTAATTATTGTTTAAGTTGTCTTCTACTAATAAATAAACCGACGAAATCGTGTCCGTCCAGAGGGCGAACTCGTCTTGGAGGATGGAAGTGAATCCAAAATAGTCTTAGAAATCTTTGACTTGCTTAGCTCTGGTCAAGCCGGAACAAACGACCAGTACTTTGCTTACAAATGTTCGACTTGCTTGTAGAGCTTAATGGGCAGACGGAATGTTTCGAAAAGCCATCCCGATAATGATTATAAAGCAGAGCAGTCAGTCTGTGAGAACTTTTCATGTGTTCAGCTAATGTCTAGCAATTTAAAGGAAAAGTGAAAGGTTTCTTGCGCACAATCTTAGACTTTATGCGATTGCTTCCGCTGCTCGATCATTGCTCTCCTCTCTCTCTTATCTCCTTCCTTCGTTTTGAGTGCAATGGCAGGTGTGTAATGTCTGAAATTTTATATGACTATCCTGTCTTGGATTTCTCCTCCTTTTCCAAGTTACTCTCAGTTTCTTCTTTTCGATTAAGTTACAAGAACGCTTTCATACGCTTTCATGCAATCATTGTAGTAACGATACGGCACTTCCCCCTTCAAATCACTAGTGAACAATATAAGTGAATCGAGCGCTCGATTTATTTTCTATGCTCCACTAAGTATTCAAAGAATATGCGGGAATAGAACAGAAATTCTTGCAGTTGTCATATTTTTACTGCTTTCGCTCATTTATTCATTGATGCTGTTATCTAAAGTATAAATTGTAAAAAAAAAAAAAAAAAAAAAAATTTCTTTTTCACCGTACATTTAGTACGTAGCGAACACAAATTAAAATGGAAAAAGGAATTTGTGCAAGGGTGCCTAAGCAACGACGAACTTAAAAACAATATGTTGCAATGCCAAAAGATATATTTATGTATGTATGTATGTATGTATGTGAGCACAGTTTGCGAAAAAATTGTTGAAAAAAGAAAAGGTGAAATAACATTAACGATAAATGAAGTGTGAAGGTTACATATACCTTAAGTATTCAAGTACAACAAGCACTGAGTGGTAGCGGATGACTGAGCTTAATGGTATGCGATTGTTTTTAAAATACTTTATAGCTTGACGCATTTCGGGCAAGGGGACAAGAAAGTAAAGCGAAATATAAAAAAAATATATATATATAAATGAAAAGAAAAGATTATAGTCGGATTTAAACGAATATTTAGATTTGTACATAATAATAACACCTTAGGCCGGGAGAAATGTGCACTTATGTCGTGTTAAAAGCTTTCAATGATTTTTTGAACAAAAACACATATATATAAGGGCATCGCAAGCTTAAGACTCCCCTTCTGAAATTGTACACAGAATCCTCTCGAATTTTTGTTTAAACTGAAGCTCAAGCAACCTTATTATCTTCCTACATACCTATCTACTTATACAGGGTTGCATCTTGCAACCATACCTTAGAACCTGAAAACCATGGCAACCATGGCCTAATCTATGCCAATCTAGGCCAATCTATGGCCATACCTTAGAACCCGAAAACCATGGCAACCATGGCCTAATATTCGAACGAGAGCAAAAGCCAGGAATTCAGTTACAATACAGATGATCGGAGGGGAAAAATAGGCGAACAGAATTGCGACAGAGAGACCGACCAAGGGGGCATCCGAAGACGATTGAGATAACTGGACTCAAGAAGAACATAGCTTTGATTTATGGACTTTCTGTTGAGTACTTTAATGAAGTTTTGCAAAATGACCCTTAATCTCCGTATAGTGCTTTGAAAAGGAAAAGAACAAAATCAAAATTCATGCTAAGTGAAATAAGATAAATATGAGCTTGGAGAAGATAATACGCGCCATACGCGATTGCCAAATGAATAAATGGCAGCTTGAATGTATTTATGTTTTTTTTTATTTTTTGGTTAGAAAGGAACCTAAAAAGTCCTCAGCTAAAATTGCAATATAATAAGAAATTTATAAAGTGTTGAGCCTAAAAAGAGCTCGCATTACTTAGTGTCTCTCATTGTCGTTTCCTGAAAGCGTGAAATCATTAGAAAAAATTTTTATTTCCTAATTCTTTTTTCTGTTTACCTTTACAATACATTTTAGACCACTTATTAAACAATACTAAAGGAAACTACATACTATACTATACTATACAGACGAAATATATATATATGCGATACTATATAAAGGAAAGAAAGCATAATGCAGTCTTATGATAAAAGCAACCAACCAAACTAATAGTATTTTTTTATGTGGAGTATGACTCACACACAGATTTATGGCAACGTCAAACTTGCCTATAAATTAAAAGAACAAAATGTGACGGGACTCAACAATCATTTGAAGAGCACATAAATAAATCCATTAAACTCCGTATATCTTATGAAGCCTTACATTATACTCGGAAGCCATTATAACTCTGGCATAATTAATTTTCAAGTTTAATTATTCTGCCAACATCGGCCTTATCTGCATCATTATTCAGGTAATTATGCAAGCGAAGAGGAAAAAAAATTTGTTTTAAAATTTCTTTCTTGGCTTATTTGCTCTATTCTTCTCTTTTATTCCCCCACCCCCGCCACCGCCATTTTTTTTATTAATAAATTTTGTGAAAAAAACAATACTTGAAAGTGAATTGTCGTCAACATATTTCCATCGTCAAGTTTATTGTTCACATCATCATTTTCATCGCTATAGTCATCGTCATTCATCACATCATCGCTATGCTCATTATAATCAGCATTATCGTCTCAGTGCTGATAGTGAACGATCCTTATGTACACATGGAGAAGGCTTGAATAAAACATAAATTTTTCAATTTTACTGCAACGTGGTTGTCATTGTTGCTTTTACTTCATTTTCGCCTGCAACTAAAGGTAAATTTGCACATGAGAACTTTCGTATATATGACCTATAAAAGCATGTTAAAGTATATATATATATATATATATATAGTATATATATATATATATAGTTATGTACGACCGACAATTGTCGCATAAGAAAAATTTAAAATGCTTCTCAACCATATTCGTGCTGAGTTGAATCTTTTATTTTTCGGCTTATTAGCTGCGATATGCACACACACATGGAAGCATGTGTTTGAAAACATTAGCAAGGCCCACTCTGGGCAGGGTGATGCATATCCATGCATCTATCTGTATCTGTGTGTTTTTTTTTTCAATTTTACGATGCATTAGTAGCTGCTACGAAGACAATCAATGCGGAATTTCATTTCAAATTTGTTGATAAAACTCGTCTCGTTTTCCTACATTCATCGCACAGTACATATGTATGTGCCTACGAGAGGGCAGATGGTGAAATGCCTTTCAAAAAATTTCACAAAAACACATTTTCGCCCGATAAGTATGAATAGCAAAATCGATTTAACTACGGCTGCTTTCTGAACTTATGTTCATTTCCCCAAATTGTGTGTGTGGAGAAATATTCCGTAAATTTTCATTTCACTAACGCTTGGATAAGTTCCTGGTCGACCTCGTTCGCAATTATCAGGATTTCTAGCATTTATATATAGTTTGTAATTTTCATAAATACCTACGCGAGTTAGTCGTCTACGACTTTAGATGTGATTCAAAGACACTAAGTAAGCTGCGTTGCTTTATCTCATTTAAATATCGTATACATGTATGTGTACATTAATTGTCCCCATATATGTGGAAAAAAGATTCAAGAAAGATTCACAGGCAGATCTTCCATGATTACTGGAAATGAATTTTAAGACTAAAGGCTCAAGGTACCAGCATCTAAGGCTATTGGATTTATTGAAAATCCTCCCGCACTTGCCGTTTGAACCCACGAGCATTGAGTTGTTAGTCGAGACCCTTTGCCTAGTCGGTCACTCAAGCGGATGGTAAATTTCGTAAAGAGTCTTAAGAGCTTCCATTCTGAGGTTATATCAATTGACACCGGGAAGTGTACGAATTTGATGGGCATGATGAAAACTGGGAGTGTCTTAGAAATTTCTATCTCCGTATGTTAACCGCAAAGTTTTTCTTTTGTTAAGTAACGACGCACGACGCATCTTTTCCATAAAATACTTTATTCCAAAGTTGGCTTCAATTCCAGGTTTCGTTTAAGGTGCGGGCGGCACTTCTTTGGCGTATAATTATTTGCAGAATATCCGTTAGTAGTGGATAAGGAAGGAGAAGTCAATCAGGGCTCCTCTCTTGATTGAATTGAAAATAAAGAAACAGTTTTAAATTTATCAGAAGAGCCAGCACAAGTTGTTCAAAGTCACTCGTCGAGAACGTCGTATGTATTCTTTAGTAGGTCCTAAGTTTCAAGCGAATTGAAAACATTAGTGCGCTCCCAGTGTTTGTCGGTGGGTACACATATTTAAAGCAAAAAATTTAAAATGCAGATATACTGACATACGTATGTGTAGTCTTACTGTCTGAGTTGTATGACCTTATTTACACATACACGTAAAAGCATCGAAATACAGGGCAGTAGTGCAACAACGTTTGTATCTATTTGTACGACGCATAGCTAGTAAAGTATTCTCTAAAACTTATAACCTTAGACTTGAGATGAAGGCGACGTTCCATTCCTTTTTAACGTATTCTTCTTCTTCTTCTTCTTCTTCTTTATCTACATAACGCATAGGGTAAAGAAGAAAGTATTGTCAAAGAGCTCTTTCAGGTTAAAAGATTGTTTGCTTGAGTGTTTGTTTGCTTTTGTCATTCCACACAGTTACACCGTTCTCGATAACATATGTTAGAGATGTTGAAGCAAATTTTAAACAACTTTGAAATTTCATACATAACCTAAGTTTCTTTTGGTTTTGAATGCATAAAAAACTTTCTTCAATTAAATCTTTTGCAAATAAATGTCTTGTTTTTCACTCTGACTGACTTACTTCTCTTCGATATCTTAATATTTTTTTATAAATGCTTGTGCTTAGAAGTAAATAATTCAACATTGGCCTTAAATTAGCATCCTAAACAAAGCGTCAGATCGGATTCATTCATGCATTGCAATTTCAACAACTCGACTTTCTCATCTATTGTGTATGAGGTCGTTTTCTAATAATTGGACACTAGCTTATCTATGTTCGGGGAACGGCGTGCAACCGAAATATTTCATTATAGCAGAAATTTTCCATATATGTTGTCCATGTTATCTATATATAGATATATATACGCATGAATATGATTTCATAGATAGAAACATCAAAGAGATCGGATTCCGTATTACAACATGGCTTTCGAAGAGCAAGCAAAAAGGAGATATCGTGGAGAAAAGACGTTAGGAAACCTGTCGATTACATTCGGATTGTTTACGTAGAGCCTGTTATAGTGTTGTATACTTTTGGATAGCAGGCCGTGTCATGAAAGTTTGCCGTTATTAGCAAAAACTGAGACATAAAGAGTTCTTTCCCCACCAGCGGTTCACGATCACTAGGTCTCCTGGCAGTAGCAATCGCATAAGTAATGATTATTGTCTATATTATGCGCATTCCATTCCACTCACTGTACGTTCACCTCGAATGTTCCCTCTATTCCGACATAAGAAACTTAGTTACTATGGGAATTAAAACGGACGAGGACGACTTTGTTTCTAACGAAACTCGCTCTGAAGACGTTTACGTGCGAAACTTAAACCGGTTTGCAGCTGGTGCCTTCGAGAGACGCACTGCGGTGCCCCTCCGTAGTGTGAACTGAGACTCTGAGTAGATTCCCCACCTTGCTTCTTTATTTTTTTTCTTCTTTTTTGTCTCAACCTTAACCATTCTCATATTCCCACCCTTAGGCCACCAGTCCGAGAGGTATGGTTCTAACTGGTATGTAGCCATATGCTGCCCAAAGTCTCACCTTAGACTTTTAAAACAATTAAGGTATGACGGGGGTCAGGAATTGCTGGCTGCAGTTTTTGCTGCAGCAGAATCCTCGTAGTTGTCGGTCTTCTACCTGACTGCTGGGAACGGCCCTTCGGGGAGTTTCGTGGTGCCTGTGGTTGCCCCCAAAATCGCGGGAACGTTAAATATTTGAGGTGTTAGATAGGCCTCGCCTCCGTCAGAAGGAAGGGCATGCCATACACATGCCCTTGATCCGGAACTGCTTGGGAGCCTCCCTGCTCCCAGCGGGGCGTGAGTGACGTTTTCTCCATCGGGCATCGTAGGGTTAAGCCTCCACGGCAGGAACCTACGGAAACCCCCTGTCACATCTGTACGTTCACCTATCAAGCCTGCATGTTAGGATTTCATTTCTTAAAGACAGTTTTTAGGAAGTCATTAATTACTTTTTAAATATTTACATTTACATATAACAAGTTTTGTTGTTGTGTGTGAAGAAGCTAATAAATTATATTCTTTGGCGAAAAATTTGAACGAGTATCGTTCCACAGGCCTTCCGGGGCAGACCATAATCAAAGATGTTAATAATCATCCAAAAATTGTAGAGTAATTCGGCGACAATATTTCGTGGCATGCAATCTATGCATACAAGCAAGGGCTTTACATAAGCAAAGGTAAGCCAAAACTTAGAACCTCGCATGCGATATGTGGCCAAAGTTAGTTGAAAAAATCTCTACGACAACGCGAAGTAAGAGAAAAAGAAGTTGTAAAAGCAGGCGTTTCTAAACCAAAGGTTCTATCTATCCCATAAGACTGAGAGAAGCAGGCGAAAAAAAAAATATAAGCAGGTTGAGCAAAACCTTTCGAGAATTCAGTTGCGTGGAGTAAATGCTCGTTTTTCATGCCAACTTCTCATGCAAATTCTTCAAGATCGGACTTAACATACTGCAATTCAGGGAGATTAAAAAAAAAAAAAAAATAAAAAGAGAGTAAGAGGGCAGAACTTTTTTCCACAAAGGAAATTGAGCGAAATCTCTATGCAATGAGAAGGAAATTATCGAACTGAAAAAATATGATTCACAAGTCAGCCAACTGGAAACTTCACTTTTGCAGCTTTCTTCAGAATAAGTAATGCATTGCTTTTATTGCGAAGAATAAAAATTATGATCAGATAGTCGTTCCCCGGGTGAATTTTGACGGTTAACTAACTAATTAACTGGCCTTGAGAATCAAACGTCATTCATAAATTTGCTCTAGAGTTATAAATCAATAATAAAGTGAAAATACTGCATAAAAAATTATTGGTTCACTAAAATGTCGGGTATTTAAGCAGCAAATCCCGAACAACATGCGCGCATTACAAAGGTATGTAACCAACATCTGTGTGTGGTGTTTCGAATGTTTTGCTATTTACCTCGCGATTTACTTGCTTAAGAATTTTGCCATCCGTTCGGTGAAACCTTTAAGTCTTCTCCGATATCATAAGAAAAATGAAAATTCAACTGTTTTTTATGTCGTGTTTGTGATAAAGGTGGTGGGCCTGAAATATTCGGACACGGCCGAATATAATTTTCTTAATTGTTCTTTTTGAAAAATTTGGACAAATGCAGTTTTTTATATAACGATTTCTTTTAAGAGGAGGCATTATGTGGGAAACGCTCGGACAAGTGGTCCGATGCCATATATTTTTAATAGCGTCCCTGGTCCAAAATATGTCATTGCATTTAACCAAAATAATGCAAGAAATTGCGTCTTGGTAATGAAACACAAAAGTACGTAAGCAGACACTAATAGGACAGATAGACAGACTAGTTTGAATCTATTCAAGATATGACTACGAACCGATTAGGATAATAAAATGTGAGCTATCTTAAATTGTTCTGGGCGTCGCACACATTCGCACAAACTTAATACTCCTCTAAGCACTAGTGGTATAAGGTATTCATAAACTCAACGTATACACATGTGTGTATATGTCTTGTTCGTAGCTTATTGGCGGGTATAATAATTTGAATGACAAGATTAATAGATCCCTAATATATCAGACCGATAATGTTAATAAACGCATTCAAATATACCCGAGCATCATGCATCATGCAGCAAGCAATTGAATAAATTACAAAGCATCTAAAGTCGTAATACTGACATCAATCTACTAAAAAAAAGAGTACAAAACAAAAACAAAAACAAACAAAAAAGAAAAGAGAAAAATGTAAAATAAAAAAAATAAAAAAAATACTTACGATTACTCTCCACGTAAGATATATGTATATGTAAATAAATATTGTCAACCTTACATGCCGCATATGCTTATTTGACTGCTTTCCCATTTCTCCCTCTGACACGATATCTGCTTGCATTATGTATGCACATTATAAATGTAATATAAAACTGTTCCATGGTATGTAATATATGCAGATTAAAATTCCCAAGGAGTGTGTGCGGAGCTTGTGAGCCACCAGCTTGGTATGCAGATATCATAGTCTTTTACTTAAGTTCATGTATATTTATAGTTTATATAAATATTTTTTAAATTATTTCCGACACCACTTTTGTCCATTGCTAGCATTTTTCTTCTCAATCATCGCAATTTTAAGACATTTTTTCATCAATTCTTTTTTTTTTTTGCAATTTCTTTCGAAATAATAAAAAAATTCAATTAACGATTAAAAATTATTTCTTACCCATTGGCCGTTTTATTTTTATATGCCGTTCTATGCTCGAGATTTGAAATCATCCTCAAACGCATCAAGCTAGACTGTTTGTCCGTCTGACTGATGCGCCTTCAGGTATACTCTTCCACCTGCAGAGAGTAATTTTCGAAACAATTTCAGGAAATATTGTTGAACTAACATATAGTAACTTAAGGGCAAGCACTCTTCGAAACGGATTGGATAGCAGCGCTTGTGCGACCACTTCTCACATAACTTTGTGTTTTAAAACAGGAAAACAGATTTTTCAGGGGATGAAGGGTGTTTGAAGTTCAAACTTGTCAGTCGATAACATTTTAAGTCATTTTATACAAATTTTTATTAAATTATATCTAACGCGCTACACTTTAGTGGTTTATAAAGAAAAACGGCTCCAGCAAAAGCTTTAAACAACTTTATGTTAAGTCAATGGAAACCCTCTCACCGTTTTTCCCCACGATTCAAATTCTTCTCTTTCTCTTATTTTGATTTCATGTCATTTTTCATTTACTCGTGTCGTTAAGTGTGTATAAAGCCATAGGCCCATTACTTGGTTAGTTACATAGATGCAGTTCATGTGCAAAAAGAAACTACACAGAGGTTAGCTAAATGACTGCAAAGCAATTTTCCTAAATAAAATATTTGGAATTAGGAGCGATAACCTTTCGCATTCTTTCTGGTACTTCTTCTTTCTTTCTTTCATTGTAGAAGTTTTGGAATTTCTAGGCAAAAAGTTAGATAAAGTGATTATCACATTATCACTATGCTATCGCACAGCAACTTTAAAGCAATCTAAAGGCAAAAACGCCACATCACCTCTTTCCTTCACCTCTTTCCTTCACCTCTTACTATACACAATTTCAGTTTTCTTATATGAGTTTCATCTACTTAAGAAAACTAAACGATTAACTCTGTTATGCGTTCTAATCGAAAGCATTCGAAACGATCAGTGGTCAGCCTGGTTAGAGAGAGAAAGAACTTATGGGCAACAACTACTAGCACATATAATTAATACATAATCTATTACATAGAACAAACAATTAACTTTATTATTAAATCTGTGAAATTTGGTTTTCATTTCATTAACAAATTACTTATACGTACTTCAGTTAAGGCCCATTGCAACTCATACCTAAACAGCCTCTTGATGCATTTTCTCAATAGCGTTCATTTAATCATTCACGACCTTACCTTGACTGCTTTACTTATCATTGACCACTAGTACACATGTGTGTGTGTACAAAAGGAATATTTGTATGAAAATGTTCGGTAATTGAATTTAGAATATTTATCGCTTTGCATTACAGGCTTTCAATTAATGTAAACAATTTAATTGAAAATTCCTTAAAACATACCTCAAACGAAATCAATCGGAAACATCGTTGCGTCGTAATTGTTCGAAAATTGCATAAACAGCCTAAGCAGATATAAAAGAGAGAATTAAACGTCTACGGGATAGTACACCTTGAGTTGATTAAAGCAAATTATTATTATTATGGTATTTATATAAGTAACAAATCTAAAGATCTAACTAAATATTTTTTGTTTTTGTTTTTTGCTTTTTGCGACTGCCAATCAAGCAAGCAAAGACTGAGCAACAAGAAACGAAGAAACCAAATAAAACATATTTAGTTAAGTTAAAACGAATTACGTATACGCGATAGACTTGAGTTGCAAGCAGACATTTTTTTTGCATAATTTTTTTAATTTTTCTTTTCTTTCATAGAGCAGAAGCAATTTTAGTTGTGTTTCTATAAATTCTGGTTAAATAAGTAAGCAATTCAATCATTAGCTTTTTAAGACTTTTACGTCCGTAGCTTACGGAATTTCGATATAGAAATTTTCTATAAAATACAGAAAGTATTTTGCGACACATTACCTCTTATATAAAGTGATTACTAAAACCCATTGCATCAGTGAAATATTGACTTCACCTCTTACTTCTTTCCCTGCTCTAGTTCTCGGTTTCGAAAAAAGTTTTAAATGAAAAAAAAAAAGAAGGTTTTTTTGACATCACTTTACATTATCTAAATATCTATATATCAGCATAGGTAGTCAGTGGTTTCTGCCAGCAATTCAGTGCTATTCATATGAATTTCTCCTAAATATTCCGGAAAAATTTCAAATATCGGTAGTGTTTATAAAACCTTGAAAGCCTTTGAAAGTGTTTTGTTTATTCATTTATTTAATTTTTTACTTATACTCTTAGTAATGGATTGTGGATCCCTTTTTATCAATGATGATGATGAATGAAGAAGAATTCACCTTTACCTGCTTTGATCAAATATTTTTCAAAATTTCAAAACAACGTTTCCAGTGAGGTTTTAAAATTCAGAAATAATTTATCCCTTTTAGATCTGTTTGCTACTGAAACAGCCAATGTAACTATAATAAGTTTACGTCTGTTCGTATGTTGTGCAGTAGCCGATGTTTCAAATCTCAAATTTCAATTCTATTCACAAGGACCTAATAATTTTGTATAGTAATGTAAAGATTTACCTCTTTTTAGGTCGTACGCTGTTACTAAAAACGACTCTATGAGCAATGAGTTCGATTCTATTATGCATGATATTCATGACTAACGGATAATTGTAAAAAATTTGTAAAATTAAAGTTTGGAGGCTTAATATCTTATTTTGCTGGAGGTTTGAGGGTTCGAAGGTTTCCTTAAAGTCTCTACATCTTCCGCCTTCGGTTCACCTCAATAAAATTTTATATAAAATCTCACTATACAACAATTCGCTTAGTACAATTATTCGCTCGTTTTGACACACATACTATAACACATCAAAAATTATACGTGATCTTCATGCGAAGGCAGCATACTTTTCATGAAAGCCCGCATGAACGATGGGACGATGCCCAGAACATTGTATGCCTTGATCAAAATTTACGAAACTTAATCTACTTGCCAAAAATTTTATTATTTTCCAATATCCGGCATAGCAAACTAGAAATTAAGGGCATGTTTTTCGTGATAACCCTTAAAAATGTTAAGATCTTAAAAATAGACCTCTGTGATCCAACTCTTCCCGCCTCTTAGTTTTTTTCATTATTTTGCTACTGCGAACCAATTTCCATCATAAAATAGCAAACACTAAGCCTTTCTCTGAAGGATTTACTGTTCATTAGGTATCTTATACGCAGTGGGGTCTAAGAAATAGACCAATTTGGCTCAAATTTGATCCGCTTAATTTCTGGGTCAAATCGCCATCATGAACAAAATTTTCATCATAAAACATTAACAATTAGGCCATGTGGGTGTATACATCAGGTCTACATCTCCTTAGAGTTCTTACATGCAATGGCATCTAAACGATTTCTTTGTCAGTTTACTGTTATCATCCAATTTTCACCATCAAATATTGATAATCAGATTTTGATACCAGAAAACTGCCCCAACTGCCGAACTAAATTTTTCACACCAAGCTGGAATGACGCAAATACTATTCTACAGCGAGTTTCGCCGAAAAATTTTGAAAAGTTCCGTTTTTACCCATATAACGACCTTTCAAAATAAGCCGTTATGTACAAAATAGTCGAAAAGTATTCGAGCAAATATCTCAAAAGTTGCGGCTTGTAAGCGCAAATTTTCCTGGACAGGCATCAGCAGAGAGGCTTAAAAACATTTTCTGAATCGACCGATAAAATATTGTGTCACAACTGATACATGAGGGTGTAGTAGGTTTGTGCGGGCGTATTTAAAACCCAGAAAGACTCGAGATCGTATAGCATCCATATCTTCATTAATTATTTTAGGGCATGAAAAGAATGAAATCATTCCACGAGACTATTTAAGAATATAAGAATAAGCACTTAACCAGTTTTCCAATGTGAGCAGTTTGCACCGACAATCGCTTGGCGTATCATTTTATTCCGATAGCGAATAAGAAAAGCAAATAACACAACAGAGAAAGATAAACAAAGAAGTGCTGTGCGTAATATTCGAATACATTTTACACAGAAATTTTTGTCTCTGCTTTGTTTACGTGGGTGCTCAACGTACAAATAGCAACGTAACGTAACGCGACCTTATGCGATGCACTTAGATTTAAATATTCTTACGTGTGGCCATCTTGCAAATGCAAATAAAATTTATAATTAATGCATTGCATGTGTGTATATATGTATGCATGTACGTATATACCTTTTGATAGCAAGATTTTCTCAAAAGTTTTCTTTGTATCATTTCCTCGTTCTGTTCGCTTCGTGAACACTTAACTAATTAAGTCTGATGAAAATTTCCTTTATAGAGTATAATGACACCTCGACATTCTTGCAAAGCGCTTGCACCCCTTGTCTTTGCATCATTGCTCGCGTTATTCTTTTGAACTTGCAACAAATTAACATAGCAAATAACGATACGTATATACGTATATATATATATATATATATATATGCATATAGATGTACTTTTTACCTTTGTTTTTATGAAACTATGCTTTACTAGCAACAACTCGTTTCGTGTTTAACGCTTAACACATAACACATGGGTTTTGTAAATCGTTCTCTTATTATTTATAAGCAAATGATGAAATGATTAACAAAATTTATTTTCTCTAAATACGTTCATAAGATTCATTATCCTATTTAACAAACACATCGACACCGACACAGAAGACACAGGCACATAGGTACAAACATACATACATTTAGAAGTAAGCGCTTACCTATATTGCTTGCTCTATAAGCATTTCTTTAATAAGCCACTAAACAAACACTTCGCATTATCATCGGTTTTTGTACGTTTAAGGTGAATGCGAAAGGCTGCAGTTACAACTACAACTACATACTAACATACTAACTTACGCATGTCTCTAGAGAACGCTTGCCTATGTAAGAGTAAATGTCTGTATAATTGTAAATAAATTTATTACCTTCCTTACCCTCTTTGAAAACATTTTGCATCAATACTCTTACACTTTGAAAATCCACTTAGTGAACATTTAAACGAGATGCGAAAGAGTGAATTAGCAAAACTCCTTAACTAAATATTTATTCAGTTATTTATCATACTGATGAGTGTTTACTAAAATTGCATTTTGTGTTTTTTTTTCTTCTTAACTACCGTTACAGCATTTATTTGCCTCCCATGACTAGGACTAGGACGTGTCGTAACCAAATGCTTTAATGCAGACGATATGGTGAGTATTTATAAAAATAATATTTAATTATTTTACACCTCATGGGGAAGGAATTACTTGAATGATTCAAATTATTGCAATAAATAAAAAAGAGAATTAAAAGTCGCATGAATTACTTTCGCGTAGTGTGAACGAGCTTAGATATGATCGTTTTAGCCCCTATGTCCGTCTGTCCGCACGCATTGAATTCACAATTACATCCTCTAACAATTACTTGAAGAAACAAAATTGATTTCATCGGTCCCGCGGTTAGTGCGTACCTTAAAATCATATACATGTACAAGTAAAGAAAAAAGTTTTTAGCATTTTTTCATCAAATCCTAACCTAATAAACTTTATTATTAAGCAAGCTAACTGCTATCTTGATCGCTAAACTTTTTATCATTTTGCTTTCGATTTTTCTGGTAACTTTTTAGCAAGGGTTAGGAGGGGATGAACATTTTCCAAGCCATTTAAAAAATATATGTGGTCCGGCATTCTCTTGAAAATTTTATTAGTAACATGCACGATTACTAGTCCATAGCTCTGGATATTAATATTACAAGAAAAACATTGCGGGCAATTTCAAAGACCGTAAGAATCAGTCAACCAGGCAGGCTTTCTGTCAATCGTAACCGGGGCGATTTTAAGTGATATTAATATTCGTAAACGTAACCACAATTTTTAAAATATCTATCATTGGTAGGCATAATTAAAACGACATCTGCAGTGTACTGTTTCGCATGTTTCCGTTAACAACACAAAACGTAGACTCTATGACTTTTAAAAAATCTATGGCCCTTTTTTGAAAACCCTTACATGCATCTTAGGCGTTCAATGTATTGTTATAACTAATCAATTGTTTTGAAACCGAAAACAAGCTTTGTAGCAAACTCTGGATTTATTTCTTAATTTACTGGGTTATTATCCCTCGTTATTAAGAAAAGTTTGCCATCTTTCTTCCAAAATTTCCATTCGCTTCTTATAGAAATGCAAGGTGGCTCCTTGAAACTGGACTGGATAGATGGTTGACATGCCCTTTTGATTTGCAAAGAGTCATTTCCTCGGCCGCCTTATGTTATCATAAAGAGTTCGTCCTTCATTCCTCCTAGGAATGCTGTGTAGCAACACAGTTCAACTAATGAATATTCTTGTTCTTGTTCCAGATAAATGATATCATACCCATACTTCTTTCCTATATACCTTTCCTTTTTACTGTAGGTGTCTTTGTATAGCTAACCATAGGGAGCAAACGCTTCCCAATAGTTCGTCTGTATACTTAATTTTGAATTCGCTTCCACGAGAGATTTTCGAGTGTCATTATCAAATTTAACTGATCGTCCACTACGAGGCCTTTCTGGGAGATGACCAGCAGCGAATTTTCTCCACCAACGCTGACACTTGCTGACCTTCAATACATTCCCCTTAATAATGCAAATTTTTTTTTATCACATTACCACTGCATTAAATTCCGCGATGATGAACATGATCCTCGGAAGGTATGGACGCCGCCACTTTATTCCTGGGCTGTAAAACAAACTTATACTGTACACAGTCGGCTTTATCGTATACTATAAATAATACCTGTTTCCTCTTCGACGATCGTTGCTGAGCTGAAAACAAAACGTACTCTTTGCAAATAATTGATAACTTATGGATTTCACTAATATGTTCGATATAAAAGCAATATTATGTTATTCCAATATATATAACGAATGGATTATTCAACATTCATCAACAATGATACACACGTCACTAATCAGCTTAAGTAGCGCAATGTGTCTAACTTAACATTCTACATGACAACGCATTGAAATACACGATTGCGGTCGTAATCATAACCAGGAATACCAGGAATATTACGCTTAATTCGGAACTTGTGTTCGCCGCCATTTTCAGTTAAGAGATTTTGTGGCTTTTCGTATAATTAGCAAACATCTAAAAAGTAAATATTCATTAATTAGTGCCTGACGTCATAATTTTTCCACTATGTTAGTGACTCTAACGCTGTAACTTTGTCAAGCGCATTTTGAGACCTAATTAAACCGACTCATAGAACACTGTACTCGGTAATCTGCTAAAAAAATTATAAATTTCCTAGACTTTAAAACGTCACGACGTTCTTTATCTTAGATGAACTATTTAGGGCGATATTTGCTGCTAGATAATGGATAAGGACCTCTTGGCTTAGTTGCCTTACATTCTTTACAAGGCACTGTAGCGTTTTCATATCCTCCCCAAGTATACATTCGTGTTACTGGTTTTTGCCTAAAACTACCTGAAAAGGCCGTTCCTGGTTTCCCAGATATTCTCACCTTTTAGTGCACGCATACATATCCTCACCGATAATCCTTCCGTATCATCGTCGGTTTTCACTTATCGAAGACTTTAACAAGGGGCGAATGGGTAGTTTCCTCTAGCGCTCTTCGGCTGAACTATGTTAGTAACGATCACATCCCAACACTATGCTAATACTATGCTAATACCTGAAAAGGCCGTTCCTGGTTTCCTTCATATTCTCACCTTTAAGTGCACGTATGCATATCTTCACCGATAATCCTTGCGTATCATCGTCGGTTTTCACTTTAACGAGGGGGGAATGGGTAGTTTCCTCTAGCACTCTTCGGCTGAACTATGTTAGTAACGATCAAATCCCAATACTATGCTAATACTTTACGTAACATGGATCCTAAATGCACTCCTCCCACTCTTCTTCATTCTTATGTGGTGCGGTTCGTTCATTTGCGTTTCGCTACATAACATGCATTAAATTGCATCTAGATTTAAAATATGCTGAATCCTGTGTGTCCTAAGGCAAATCTTTAGTTTCTTTTCTATTCTGTACATGTTCATGTGCAAAGCAAAAAC
>KK502695.1:139871-173316 GCA_000688735.1 Glossina austeni
AGAGAAGAGAAGAGCAGAGAAGAGAAGAGAAGAGAAGAGAAGAGAAGAGAAGGGCAGAGAAGAGAAGAGAAGAGAAGAGAAGAGAAGAGAAGGGCAGAGGAGAAAAGAGAAGAGTAGAGAAAAAAAATGTAAAAGAGAACAAAGGAGAACAAGACAGAGAAAAAGGGGCATGGGAATGGGGGAAGTAGGCGCAGATGAGAGGCCGCTAAAAAAAGTTAACTGAAAGGAAGATATTTACGTCGGCAAATAAAGACAGTTTCAGATAAGCTATTAATTACAAGTTAACTGCAAGATTCTCTCCATGCTAACAGGTATTATTTTTGTGCGCTGCAGTAATCCCCAGTTGCAGAAAAACCAAACTTGTTGTGTGCTTGTTTCCAAAAAGAGAATTCCACTAATTAAAGCCTTGAAGCCACACGAACATAAGATCGAGCGAACCTGAGGAAGCGTCTACTGTACGTTCCTACCCAGTTTCATAGACTTTAAATCACATATTAAAACAAGTACGGAAACTATAATCAGAGAAGAGTAGGGTGTTTCGTTAAGTAAGAGTAGAGTGTTTCGTTAAGTAAATGTGGAAATTATCAGTCTTCTAACTTTTACACTTTCTGACTAAGGAGCAAGAACCCACAAATTTTTGTTAAGAAAAACGGAGTTGCTTTCAGTTTATGCTCCACCACGGACTCCTGTTCTGACCAATTTTGCACATTTTCAATACTAACCTGCGTACCAAAACTTCCAATGTTTCTACCAAATTTGATGTCGATATCTTCATTGTTGCAATCAGGATAGTGCCGACAACAAACACACAGACGGACAGACATGACTTAATCAATTCAGAATTTCATTCTGGCCAAGAGTATATATATACTTTATAGGATCCCTGAAGCTTCCTTTTGCTTATTACATACATTATGAAGAAAAAAAAAAAACAAAAGGAGTATAAAACCCCATCCTTCAGCGATGATTATAAAAACATATCGTCAAAAAAAGAGGCTCAGTTAAATTTTCACTTCCGACGATTGTGGGAAATAAAATCGGATACTCTTAACTGAAGACTACTGTCTCACCCATAAGGAAACCATTATAATGTAGATCTTGATAAAGGAGCGTCCCCTTATCTATCTATCCTCTACCCTTCTTCTAGTTTTTTCTTACTACTTTTCTACAAAATAAACCTTTGAAAAAGAAAACCTATTTGCTTAAAGTCAAAATCATACAAATGGAAGAAATATTTGAAAGCGCAAATTGTGTAAATATATAAACACTTCAAAGCGCTTTACACACTTTAATGCGTTTATTATCCTGTGGAATAATACTTTGACAATAGCATGCTATGTGATATGATAACTGGTTGGTTGGGTGAATGAGCGACAGTATGACTGACTGCCTGAAGCAGACATTTCATGTTTGTAGAAAATTTTTCATTGCTTACGATTCTCATTGTTTAACAAAGCGATTGGCTGTGAAGCAGTCCATCACTGATATTTTAAGCATTTAATTTTACAACACAATTGCAGGGAAATGTAAACTTCCACAACTGTCATAAAAACGTTATATAGTCGTCCGATATACTTAGGTGTCAATTTGTTGTTCAAATTTAGTTTCACCAGCCGTAACAATGGGATTGACAGCAGCTTTGAACAAAGGTAATCAGAAGTAAAGGAAAATAAACATAACAGTCGTCAACTTATTACGAATGCAAACGTTGTGGTTTTGAAACATGTTTTTGCTGTTCGCAAATCGTCTTTTCGACGCCGAAACTGGCACATTTTATTTTTATACCTCCACAACTGGTTGAACGGGCAATTAAAAAATTTCCATCTGAACAATACGCTCATACGTACGAACATATTTTGCTGCAATTATAGACTGCGGTCACAATTATACCGTACACAAGCTATAATTGCATTCGTCTCTCGTATTGTTCTTGTTAAGGCAATTGTGAAATAAGTGCTAAATTATTGCAATATAATCTTTTCCAAAAATTACATTCCAAAATTAATTAATTAATTTTCTAAAATGTTATAATAAATTTTTATAAAAACTATATTTTCGTGACGACATAGGTATACATGTGTATATGTATGTGGGTCTTTACCCGCTTCTACAATTCAAAGAAAACGAAAGGAATTTTTTAACACTATTTGAACAGGTTATAGCAGGGCATGACCCATCATTAAATACCCTACATTTTGTCGATTAGTACAGTTATTCATATAATGAATTTCCAGAATAAGGTGGCAAGTGGTCAAAAAACCGGTGCGGTTCGGACTATTTTCAATAACGTTCGTGCTAATGCCAAAGCACGTCGATGTACAAAATTTCATCAAAATATAACAAATGTGCGACCTGCAAGTTGCACCCAAGAATAGATGACGGACAGACAAGCAGACAAACAGAAAGGGGGCGTATCGTAAGTCCTTGTGAATATTGTTTATGTCCGCAAAAACTTAATACACCTAATAAGTACTCTTGTTGATGATCAGCAGTGAATCCTAAGCCGATTAAGTTACGCCCGTTCGTAGGTTCCTTTTTGATTGGATAGAGAAGAAAGTAAAACTTGACAAATACATTTTTAGTCGAAATTGAAATTTAGTTGATTTGCTCAACAGCACGAGAAATCACTTAATAGTTACTAATCTGAATCCACGATTTTCAATCTATAATTTTGCACCGATGTCTTAAGGAGAAAAAAACAATTCTTATCATCTTACAATTAACAAAAGAAAAACTTCCCCTCCCCCCATTTTATATTTGCCTAAGGTGACGGATAACCAAGTTTCGCTCTATGGAAAATGAAATTTTCGTACAGAATTCTCTAATTTACGAACATATCATCACAGACTAGTAGTAGAAGACGATATATTCACGAAATTATTGCGTTGCCTTACTATAAAACCGCAAAAGAAGGAAAAACAAAACGTCCTGTAGATAACACGCGCAACACACTGCTTCCTAATTGGGATAATGGCTAATTAATCAGGACAAATGTATCGAGACCACAAACATTGCAAAGTTTGGCTGGAGCTTTTACATCCTTTCGAAAAGCTCTTGCCATTTAAAATGCCTTCAAAAACTTATTAACAGAATCGCAAACTTTGCTAACAGTCGCGAACTTTTCTCAAATCTTAACAGAATTTTTTCATGTTAAAAATCTCTTAAACTTTACAACTTAAGTGCAACGATATTTACTACCTATAAAAGAAAACCCACTTTCAAAAGCTCCAATGACTTATAGGAAAAAGCTTTTTTGTTGAAACTGGGGAGACCTACAGTAAACAAAAATTCTGTGGTGTCAAATTTAAATCTATATATATATATGCATAGATCTAATGAAGAACTCCGTGAAACTTGGATAAAAAATGTTCATGGGCCTGCCTGCACACAGGCGTACGGTTTATAAAAGACTTGAAACTTGTGAAGGATATTAGTTTAAGACTTACTGCATATAATTCCTACGGACAAGTTGAAGCGAATGTGAACTTAGTTCACGGGCCTGCCTACTCACAGAGGCCCACGGTTTATAAAAGACCTAAAACTTCTGAAGGATATTCGCTTGAGACTTACTGCATATAATTCCTACGGACAAGTTGAAGCGAATGTAAATTTCTTCGTTTTTATACCCTAAGTGATAAGCTGTGATACGGGATATATTAAGTTGTGCAGATGCATGTAACACCACATAACAATTTCAAATAGACCGATTTTTCTGAATCGACCTAAATTTATTCGGTCTGTGTGATGTCTGTCTGCCCGTCTGTTCTTGTGTTCAACCAAAAAAAAATTAGAGTTAAAAAAGTTTTTATATAGAAAAGCAAAGACATTTGCTTACCAGGCCCCTTAACCCCGAGCTCTGCAAAAGCCCTTATACGACTCCGTTAAGTAGTTAGAATCAAGATATGGTTGAACTTGGAGGTCTACTCGATCTAAATGATGGATATAGAATTTGTCCCGGCATTGGTGATGAGAACAGCACAAAGAACCTTAAGCTTATTCGCTTCCATTTCCGTTAGTCGGTCCATTCGCATATTTGTTGCTGTAACATTGACTATAGTGACGCAAAGAACTAAATTTGATCCTTCGATCCTTATGGCGGGTCTATCGTCTGCTTAAAATAAGTAAAACTCCTTACCCTCCCACTAACAAAACATTTTACGATTATTTCATCTCTGACCTACATGTCGAATAAGAAAGACGGAATGACGGATTCCAAGATGAAAGCAAATTTATTGTTTAGCTTAGAAAACAAAAGTTAGCATATTTTTAGCTCGAGGAACACAAAGTACTCGTGTTGTCAAAACGTGTACTAGGTTAGCATTCCTGAGGTTAGCATTCACGACGGTGTTAATCATTTTAATATCGTCACGTAAGTGCGTACATAAGTATAATGTTTTTGAAAATCAATTTTAACTTAAGCAATATTTACTCGAAAGTGCTAGAAGGCTATAATATTTTTAATTGTCAATAGAGTCGAATTTGTTTTTAAAAGCATGAATGCTGCACGAATTTAATAAAATTCATGCAATCTCGCTATCGGCAACTCAAACCTCGCTGGTTTTCTTATTGTTATTGTTGTTATTTGATTGATTTTATTTTTCCTTCATTCTCTTTTTCCCTTTCCGATTAATAACAGGGCACAACATGGCCTCAGTACAATTTCAATCATTTGACAAGAATTCATACCGTACAGCTATTGAAATCAATTACAAAGAAAATCTATCCATACTTTGCACGTCCGCCAAAGTTGAGAGTCTTATTCCAGCCACTACAACAACGTCGTCTATTATCAACAGTAGAAAACAATTCAGTGACAACAAAGCATCTGACAATACATATAAAAAAGTTACGATTGTGTACGAAGAACAAAATAAACGTAGAGACAAAAGTGTTCATACAAAACCGGATATACTTGCGTTCACGCGTGAAAAATTCATTGAAAACGATTCTGTGTTCATTTATAAGCCAAATTCAGCAGATATATGGCCAAGCCATCGGCAAGGTGATGGGTGTGGCAATTGCTGGCTTCAGCAAAAGTCAGTTACCCTTACAGATGATCATAATAATAATAATGGTGATGGTAAAGTTAGTAATTCTGTTACACGACAAGAGCGACAACAACAACAAAAACAACAACAGCAAAAGCAAAAACAATACACATCGGGTAAAGGCTACCTATACGCTTCGCATAAAGCAAACTTTAGCAAACAACAGCAACAACAGCGATGGCTTTTTACACCAACTGCACCTAAAACAACCTCAGCCATTAGGACAATACGTAATAATGTTAACGGCATTCTTGATGCTTCTTATGAACAACAATCGGTTGCAAGAAAGTTTCAAAATCATAAAACGAATATTAATGATTTTAACGCCAAACACAAAATGCCATCGAAAATCAATATTAAAACTAACACAACAACAACAGCAAGAAAAACAATCGAAAATTCATGTTTTAAATATATATCGCAATTACAAGCTTTTACAACAAAAACTGTTAAAGAATTATGCCAAAGAATTAATGCTAGTTCAACAAAAACAACAACAACAACAACAAGAACAAGAACAAGAACAATGCCATCGTCATCACCAACATTATTATCGAACACACAATTATCAAAGTTATATGAAACTAATAAATGCTGCCATAGTGATGATAAACGTACACAGCAACATCATCATCAATACAAACAAAAAATGCAAACATATTGCCTCAAAAAATCTTTACAATACCAAGCATCATCCAGAGCAACAAGCAGAACAACATCTTCTTCAATTGAAAACATTCGAGATATCAGAGATCATGTCAATCTATCCCGTAATTCGCTTAATAGAAGACAACGAAACATCTTTAAAAGCAACGACATCATCAACAACAGCAACATTTGCAAACAATTCACAAACATTGAAAATACTTGGACAACAACAACAACAACAAGTAGAGCAGCATTTGCTGCTATTAATTTTCTTATGGGTTGTCAACGTTTGGCTAAAACTTTACTATCACTGTTGGTCATTTTTAATATGCTGCCATTATTCTGTGCAGGTAAGTGTCCTTCCATTCCTATTTTTTTTACATATATACATTAAGTACATGTGAGAGATGAACACGACAAAAAAAAAATGTGCTATGCATAGGATCTATAACAAACAGTCACGTATAACTTTGCGACCTCAACTCAAAACTGAAATATTAAAAAAAAATTTTTTCTTCCTTTTTTTTTTTTTTTTTGGGAAACAATTGTTTTTCTCGTAAGAATGCTTTAAATGGCGAAAAGGATGCCATATAAAGAGTTAGTTTAAATTAAATCGAAAAAGTTTTCATTAACTTGCATTCGTTCACTGACTAATAAAACTCCTAATCAAGCTAATCAAAGTCGAAGCAAGTAAGATTTTCCGCTTATATGCTCAATGCGTCAATGATTCAAAATTTATACCAAGGGCCGACTTTGTTCAACTATGCGGTTAATATTTTACGGAACGTTACTTACGGATTAACAAAGACAAGAGGATTTGGGTAACAATCCCTGGCTAACTACACCTAAACTGCTGTTCAATCCCACACATCATTCTGCTACTCGGAGAAGACATGAGCGCGAAATAAAAATTCGTTGATCAATATTTGTATTCATTTTAAACGCGGCTCAGCCAAGATTCGTTCTCAGAAAGATGCCGCCTTTTTTCAATTTTTACTTCTCTTATTTCCATCGTCACTATCTTCGCATACACAAGTTAAATGATTCGCCTGAAAATAATCGCATAAACCCGCATCTTGTAAACATTTTCTTCACATAGAATTCCCGATCTAATGAATTATTGTTTGTGTGTGTGTAAGCTACCGTAATCTTATCAAAGCGCCTACACTCATACATCGACCTCAGCCGAATTCATTCATAATTATTGCATGAGCTGTTGCACACATCTTTACATGCACACACATGCACACCCACAAATTGAAGTAAATCAAATCCGTTAGAATGATTTGCAAACGCTTTAGATATCAATGGAAAATTTTCTTCGCATGTTCGTACTGTTCTCTCGTTATCGCATAGCAATGAAAAGAATAAGAAAATGTTTCATTCTGCTCCTATATGGACTCCTTCTCGTAGTTTAAGAGTTAACGTTCCGGATTGGTTAACTGTAAGTGAATGCGTGTGCGTGCGTTCACTTATATCAGATGTACGTGTGAAGCTGAAGGTGAAAGCTTTAAACACCCCTTTGACATAACTAACTGTTGTAGCTTTTAAGCGCTGCCACACACACTCGTCCCCATTTCGTTTCATTCTTCGAATCATTGCACGTTTCAGGATTTCAAAAATCTCTTATCAGATACGCTTGAAACATTGCCACAAAGCTAAAAATCATTTTATGAGGCACTCGTTGATGGAAAACTAACTAAAAATCTAACATAAAGATAAAAAGAATTTGACATGCATGGAAACGTGCTTCGAAGCTTTCAAAAGCTTTTATACAACTTTGCTCAGAGTCATTGACATTCCTCTGTATATATTTTCCGGTATTACTCTTGTGTAAATCTTGTGACAAGCTTTAGGTTTTGCGAGGACTCTTGAACATCGCTTATAATATCGATCTAAATTATACTCTCATTGAGACGATAATGCAAACGGTGGTTAGGACGGCCGGTAGAACAATCCTCGTCTATGCAAACGTCCTTGGAACTTTTTTACTTTCCATTTCCCGCAGATGAAAAGTCCGCAAAATGAGTCCGCCTTCTGTTAGCAAAGAAATGGACAATTTGTGTTTTTCGCATAGTCCTCACTGAAGGCATGTTAGGCCGCAGATGAAAAGTCTGCAAAATGAGTCCGCCTTCTGTTAGCAAAGAAATACACAATTTGTGTTTTTCGCATAGTCCTCACTGAAGGCACGGCGCAATTAGACTGCTTCTCTCATTCGCTAGATCGAGAAAAATACATCATAGACCTCACTAAATATATTTATATATATATATATACAGTAAATCAGTCCATCCCCGGGACAGGTACCATCGGTAAGGAAAATTACTTTTTTGATATTCATACAATATAAAGGATATTTTCTAGTTTTACGCCTACGTCTGTTTTTCTTGCTTCCTTTTTTTTTGCCTGATTGCTTAGTTTTTGCCACGCAGCAAACACTTTATATGTTATGGGGACTCTTTACGTATTACGTACTACGTATTTCTGTACTGTTATCTGTTGTAAGTAGAAAGCTCCTCCTACAACCTTGATCTAAACCCCTCCCCTTGCTTTGTTGTCCGCTTTTAGTTCAAATACCGACTGATCAGACTTATGAAGCATTCTTCCGAAACCAATAATGCACCGTTAGGATTAATGTGAGAATTATTGTCACCTATGCACACTAAGTGAATGTAATGTGATTGCCAATTTATTAGGGCATGTAATGCCCTATGTTTTTGCGCATCTTGTTGGATCAGCAGCAAAGGATAGTGCATTAAGTCCCTGCGATGCAAAGTATTGTCAGACAAGTTACTAATTTTTTTGAATACTAGAAAATAAGAAATTGTTTTCTTTCTTCCCTAAGACCTTTAGTTTGTCATTTCGCCTCTTCGTCTCTTCATGTCTACAGTTCGCCTAGAATAACGAACGTGTTCGTAAATTAATCAGGGAAACCAATAAAAGTAGATGTTTCCCTCCAAGCTATGTTCGCGCAATAAAATGTCTGTCCGCTTGTTTTCCATATATTTTCCGTATTAAGCTATATTTGAAATTTGATCGAGACAAAAATTCATATCAATGGAATGGGTTTTGATCAGCTTAAGGAATTTAAATTTAATTAAAGGAATTCTCACTAGTTATTAACTACAGTAGCCCACGATGGGACACGGATTAATATGCCGAGTCTCTACAATTTCATTTCATATTTATTGTACGCTAGCAATGACGTATTTGTCACTTTGCACAAGAAAGGTATGGCACGTGGTGTTTATTCGACAAGAAAAAGATATAGAAATCAAGCATAGCTACGATGAAATATGCGATTAAAATAGACATCACTTTTAGGGTACATTTGCGTAGCGTATTCTCTATTAATGGATGAAAAGCGTAAAAGCTTTTGCTGTACGCTTACAGTCGCTGAACACATATCGCGTATCCTTTCGAGCTTTGGTAATAAATAATGTCGAAGCATATAAAGGGAGCGCTTAAGCTTTTTCCTCAAGCTTTTCCCGTTTTCAAAGCTCTCTCTCTCTCTCTCGCTCTCTCTCTCTCTCTCTCTCTATCTCTATCTCTCTCTCTCTCTCTCGCTTTCTCTCTTTCTCTCTATCGTACCTTCATTGGCTCTCGATTTTCTTTCGCTGGAATCATCAGCCGGAAAATGACTTGTTGTTGTTGTCGCTAAGGCGCTAAGTGAACTTTTTAAAAGTTTCTTTCCTATGTGTTTACTTAACTAAATCATTTTGATTTAGTCGATTTGTGTCGGCCGTGCACTTATAACGTTTAAACGCTCCGCAAAATCTTAAATAACGCCTATAATATTTTCAACGCTTTAACTCAGCCAAACTTAGTTTTGTTTGCACTTCAATTTCATTTTGCTAAGAAGAGAAATACGAACGCGCGCGCGCATCTCGCCACCTCATTGGCTATACGCGAAAAACTAAAAAATTTAAATATTGAAAATTAATATTCGATTGAAATTTCAATCTAAAAGAGAACAAAAAAAAAAAAAACCAAACAATATAAGCGAAATTAAAAGAATCAACGATTGCTTCTTCTTCTTAATTAAATCTATTGCTTTGCAAACGCTTTTCCGTCTTTCATTTTCAAATAAGTTTTTATTTTTTTTTTATTTTCTTTCGTTGCTTCGTTGCTCTGCACGCGCTCTGTGTTTGAAATTATTTGCAAATACTTTTTCAAAACTAACAATTAAATCCATGCATTTTTGAAAATAATTTTGCCGAAATATTTCTTAATGCATCTCCGCTTAATTTGCTTTAATTTGGTGAAATTTTTTGGAGAAAAAAAAAACTTTATAAACAAGAAACAATCGCAAGCATTTTAAAATCCCTATCTATTCGAAAAGAAAATACCGCCAAAGTTTTCGTGGGTGTTTGTATGTGTGCGCGTACCGATGTATATGTGATATATATAATCAGCAAGCAAGTTCCCACACAATGAAAACAATGAACTTTTGCAATATGAGCTCCATTTGTTGAATCATTTCACGCTCTATACGCTCTATATCATCTCGCGCGATTTGTGTAATACTTTTAAGGAAAGCAAGCAAATACCAAGAACAGCCCGCATCGCACCGTACATTAGTGAGTTTCTGTTTTCTGTGATTTAATAGAAAAAAAAAAAAAAAACAAAAACCAAAACCAAAACAAAAACAAAAAAGATTTCATTTAAAACATTAGAAAGAACTTTTAGTTTATTTTCGCAGAATTATTGAAATTTTAAACAAAACTGAAATGAAATGTTGATTTTATCTACGTATGTGAACTTGTAGGCGAAGATTTCAATTATTGCCGTAAGTTGTTGCAATCTGTTCTACGTTTTTTACAATAACTATCAGGTCTTCTTCTTCTTCTTCTTCTTCATCTCTTTCTGAATGAAATAATTATCATAAGTAGATAGAAAATGCGCAACGGTTGCGATCTCCGAAATCCGAAATTAAAAACATGCGTTCACTTTATTATTACATTTTTGTGACCATAACATGTTTTTATAAACCTTGGCAGTTAACCGTGATCGGCAACATCACCTACTGCAGCAATCTAGGAAAATCTCAAAATTCTCATTTGATCTTCTGTTAAATCAAAAAAACTCTTCAATGGTCAAACTGGGCGCACTTTCTTCCTAAGTGCTGGGCATTGAAAATAAGCAGCATTTTTCTACCCCAAAAAGCAAAGTTTTTGTCGAGTTTTTCAATGGGGATGACTTTCGCTTACTTGTGGACCCCACGGTTGATACCACATATCGTAGACATTTAAGTTTTAAAATGTGTACTCAAACCTACTCTCGGAACTGGTCTCAAGTTTGGCGTCCATTTTCAACGTTTCCTTTAGCTTTGCTCTCTCTCACTGTTTTTCTTCATTCTTTGGTTTTATTGTTCCCGAGATATTGCGATATCTACTGTCTCGTAAGCTTTTTTCATTCACCAATCGAGACAATTATAGCGACCATAAGTTGACGTGAAAGCCAGTAAGGCTATAGCGATCAATAAAAAAAATCCAATTTTTTTTTGGATGCTATTCAAGCGTGTTCGAGGGAAGTTTAAAACATGAGGGATCTAATTTACCAGGAAAAATAAATAAATTTATTATACATATGTAGGTATAAAAAAGCTTCTATGAACACCTCAAGCTCCTATCTTTCACTCTCAGTCACTTTTGGAAAAATTTTCTCAATCAATCTAGGCTTGTCTGTCCCTCTGTCCGTCTTGTATTATTGTGTTCAATCTACGCGTCGTCATTTCTTAAACATTTTAATAGAATTTTGTACATCGACGTCCTTTGGTTCGGATCAGACCACTTCTCAAACACTTTGTTGCTGTTTGAATACCAGTCGTGTGTCGGGTAGGGCATTTAATGATGCACTACTGGTCGCCGTAGTGTTACCATTTGTTAACAATTTAATTCATTTCTTCAAAATTTCTCATCATTTTTTTTTTCCTTTTGAATGAGTTGAAAATTTTTGTGGCTTCAATAGCCACAACCAAAAACAGAGCCAAGCAAACCGGTGAACAAATGCTCGCGTGAACAGATAAATGGGCAGATAAACACGTGTCCTAATGAACGGGCTTAAAACCCAACATACGAATTTTAGCATGAGCCAAACGATGTACGAACGTTTAAACATCTATCGATGGTCGATGGGGAACTTCTTGCACGACCGTACATAAATTTATGTGAATGAATAGTGTGTGTGTACATAAAATTATTGACGTTTACGCATACGTAAAACTAACGAAATCTTTAATCTCTTTAAAAAATGAAAGACAGCTAACTGAACTCCGTTAATTCATAATAGGCATGGGTGAGAGAAAATACTCACAATTTCAGATAGTGGCGTGCATCAGTACATATTGTAGCTTACAGGTTGTACCATGACAATGCTTGACGATGATAATGGATTTATTGATGAAACTTTGTCCATCCGTCGGTCTGTCTATTGTCTACTATTGGGGAACTTATGGCCGCAAAAACTTAGATAAAAAGTTATGAGCTAACATACGCACGCTTAACTATCCAAAGGCTTCCACACTCGATAAAGAACTGCAACTTATTGCCTACCGGGGGTACTGATCTAAACTGATTTGGCTTATGCTACGACAACTTATGAGGAAGAACTTAAACTAATATTTCTTGTAATTCGCTCTACCTACACCGCTATTAAGTCTCATAAAGTTATTGCTACCATTATTGGAATTAATTTAGCCAGAGAAATAAATTCAAAGTCCAAAATATTAGCATCTAAGGCGAACGGCTTTATTGAAAACTCTATTGCACTTGGGTATTGAAGCCTCGTAAAATCGCACCAGAGTTTTGTATATATTGCTTGCCTCCCTTCAAACATGTAATGCGCATAAAATTTTCTCAGAAAATCCATTAGCTTTTTATGCTATGACGTGTTAGAGTTAATATATAATTCAACAAAACAAAGGGTATCAGCCTGTCATAGGCAACAAAGTGAGCGTCTTCTTGGGCGGTGGAAAGGCAGTAATTTCTGAAAACGGTAAAGCCAACTACTGCGATTACTACATTTGTAAAAATTGAAATTATTTGCACAATGAACGATAAAGAGAACGCATTCTTAATGTTTTATTAGTTTTCTCAGAAATGTTAATCAATTATGCGATCTCTACGAAACACTAAATAAATGAAAAATCATAAAATTTAACACAAATATAGGGAAAATTTAGTGTAGAGCACGAAAAGTAAGAAAAGTATACGCGGCTGCAGCTGTCACCACTTCATCTTAAAGAAGAATAAAAAAGTGAAACACTCGCTACATTCTGTACGTCAAGTACGATAGAATTACCAGCTGAATATAGGTCGAAATTTTTGTTATCGTATCCGCTGAAGTTTATATATAATGAGTAGAGAATTTTGTTATTTTTTGTTGTACTGTCTTTTGATGAAATTTAATCCCGCTTCTATATCAACCAGCATTAAAATATTTCAAATGCTTTTGCCAAGTGTTAAGCCGATGCCTTAACTTTACTTGAAGAGTGTGCTTATGACAAGCACATCCACACAAGCGGATTCCGTCTGGTCGTTACAAACAACATATTGACAAATTAAATATATAACCACGATCTCCTGTTTTATATATAAATTATATAAAATTAAGTTTTGCAGAAGAATGTTTTAAATGTATTTTGCTCCAAGAAAAGCTGAACATGTGCCGAATCACCAATATTACAGTTACAAGGAATTTTCACATTTCTTGGAAATCAAAAAACGATTCTTTAGCAAAACCTATCTGAAGGCTATCACGAGTTTATATGCTTTTTAAATGAAATCTAAAGGGGCCTCCCCCCCTTCTTCTTAAGCGTTAACCAACATATTGGACAAAGGGACGATTCTAGTTAACTTTTTCTTTTTTTTTAATATGACGAATCTCTCTGAGAATGTCCTCTATAAGTATAGCACGTTGATGGTTAAAAAGGACGCGGGGAGGTGATAGGGAGTGGCCGCAAACTGGGAGGCGTATGGACAATCGACGAATATTATGACCGAGCACTTATTCTAACTACGACCACATACCAATTTTAATTAAAGTATAGCCTATCAGACCGGCAATTCAACCCCCATATGTCGATTTGATAGTCGCTCGTCTTGACGACTTGACTGTGCCGTAGTCTTATCATATTGGAATCTAGAATTTATAAATCCAACTTATTCTCCATTGTTCTCCACAAAGCATGTGTATATATATGCAAATGACAAAGCGAATCATATTATAATACGTTTCTATAAAGCTGTTGAAAAAGAAAAAAAAAAGAGTAATCCAAAGACTGCTCTAGTGCCAGAAATCCTATGTAATGTTGAAAAAAATTTTTTTTTTTTTTTTTGTAAAAGCTCCACATATAGCTACCTACTCATAACAATACAACATACATAACGTACATAAATGAAGTATATATCAGCAGACGTACATAAATTAAATACCTTTTCTCAAACACTCACTTTATTATGAAAACCTTTTTGTATGTTTTTTTGTATGTTTAAAAAAAGAAATTACTTTCTTTTGTCCGCCCTCATTATAACGTATAATACGAGTGAACCTTTTCGGGCAACACCTAATAACTACACCTAGAAATATCGCATTATGCGAAACTATTTATTAACTTGAGAGAAAAATCAGATTTTTTGATAAAAGCAAAATATATTTTTTTCATAATTAGTCCTAACGTGTACGTCACTCCTTATTGTATTATTTTAAATAATTAAAAAAACAATTATCTTCATTGTAATGAAAGATTGCCTGAATAAACAATGAATTGTTGAAAATCATTTTATTATACTCTTGACGATGTTCCTTTCCTCTCTCCCTCTCACTCTCTCTCTCTCTCTGTAAGTATTAAGAAAAACTTTATTAAGTGCTAGTAGTGCTGGTATGTTTTCACAATTAAATCTCTATTCATGTACCGATCCCAGAAATATAAGCATGAGAAGAGTTTAGAGAAATTTAAAAAATTTTAATATTCATAAGAAAAAAAGCAAATTTGATTTAACGCAATTAATCGAACAGATTCGATCGGAAAAAAGGGGCGGGGGCAGTTATTAAATATAAATCCACAAGTACTCAGTCGATATATATCGGTTTCATTTCATTTCATTCGCAACAATTAAAGACACAAAGAAAAACCTTGTCCTTGTAATGTCCTTATAAGTGTTTGACAGATAGTATAGTGTATGAGCCATGGATCTAACTTTATGCCAGTTCAAAATATTAAATTTAAAGAAAAAAAAAAAAACATACTAACTATCTTCATATACACAATGCGGTCACCTTGTCATCTAAAAGCATTCGTTAGCATCTCTATGTGCCTTAGAGCAGCTATTTGTCGACGGAGTCTTTTGAATTTTAAAAGACAAGGTGTTGTTGTTTTCTGAAACGATACAAAAAAATAATGGATCCTTAAGTTAATACGTGTACTATTGCTCGCCACCAACAACAAGACTTAACAAGAAATATATATCCGTCTTGGGAGGAGCTTTCTATGCCTCCGCATTACATCTGGTCAACGTCGACTAATTGCAAAGTGCTTTGAGATACGTGAGCGATTTACTTATATAATCAATTGAAAAATTTCACAGAGTTTCTGTAATATTTGCTCCAAAGTATTTGCTTATTAATAAAGTTATGACGCTTAACATAATTTCAATAGATATTTGGTCCTAAATTTGGATCAACATCTGCCATTAATTGCAAGCGTTTTCTTACGAATCACCAGTTTCTTCTTCCATTCTTTCTGACAACAAACGTTCTAAAATTAGACGCCAAGTGAGAAAAGACAAGTACACCTTTGTAGACCAAATTCTCTACAGTTACTTGTCATTTGAAATTACTTTTTATAGCCAATTTTGACAATAAAATATCAAAAAAGCTTTCCATTCGTAGGAACCGTTACATAGAATACATGGGATCTCCTATTCGTGTAACGTGATGACGACCGAGAAGAAGAAAGTAAAGAGAAATAAATAATAGTGTGTCGGCCGCAACCTAGTGGGTATGTGCCCAATCCCCCTAGGGGGGGATTTAAGAATAGTCTCCCAAAATTGTTTTAATTTACTTATGGCATTGACGCGTGCTTTAAAAGAAAATCCACCAAATTCGCTTCAAAGGTAAACTGGAAGAGATTCGACAAAATATTTGCTTCGAATATATGACAAATGCTTGCAAGTATTTTCTTCAACGATTGTTGCGACTTTGCTAATGAGCATACACGAATTTGTAATGAAAGCACTGCAAGGATAATCAAAATTCCCCTCGTGGCAAAGAGAAATCCGTTCCACGTATTTTTTGTTCCTTTTCGTGTCTTTACTTGTTTAACATAATCATCGTGGTATGTATGAGTGCCGTTATTAAAACTTTTCTTAAATCCTTCTATTCATGTATATATAAACAGAGGGGAATATTTTATTATTTACTTCGCGCAATCACTGTCCTGTGTACGATGGGATCTTTCAATCTCTTGGATACTTGCTTTTTCCTTTAGTAACGTTCCATTAACAAGCTGTAGCTTATCAATGTGTGAGTGAGTGAATGAATGAATGAATGAAAGAACGAATAGTTGGTGACTTACAATTATTTCGAAGCAAATAATTATTTGCTTCAACTGTATAAAGCATTCATTCAACATATTCACAAATAAGTCTTAAAGTTATTGTTAGATGGTAAATATGATATTAAAAAAAAAGAAGACAACTAACTATAATAAGAGAAACGAAACGAAAAGAATATATCACCTACTCGACCAGACTAAGTTGCTTTCTGCTACTCTGCTATAAGATATACAGCGTTTATGCGGTTATGTCCTCCTCACTGTGTAATCTCTGCTTTCTGCTTAGAATAGTTTTTGCGTAGATACAATACGCATATAGATGTATGTGTACATACATATATATATGTATGATATGTATAAATACATTTATACGTTTACATATATATGTATACATGTATACATGTGTTTATTTATGAGAATTATTTCTTCCCTCTTTCTGTTTCCGTTGCCTTTTCAAACGCAAACGACAATTCCGATAATATATCATATCATACACGAACCTAATATATAACATTTGGTTTTGTGTTACTGACTCTCTCAATAAGCAGCAAATCAAACATTGTCCACACGTACTTATGTACGAGCATGATAATGCTTTCCTAACATACAATCTATGTTTCATTGCATGTTCAAGATGTGTGTGCATGTGGGCGAATTTTTGAAAGAAGCTAAAAAGAAATAAGGAAAATACTGAAAAAACGGACCTATTGTGTTTTAGAAATAAACTCTACAAAAAAAAAAAAAAAAAAAGGAAAATAAATAAATAAATAAAATTTCATATTTTATATGAATATCTTCCTCCTTCAAAGTTTTACTCAATACATAAAATAATATAATAATAACGCACAGGAGAACTAATAGTAAATAAATACATTTTATTGTAACGAAATAATTTTATACATATAGTAAATACATAAGAAGTTTGACATCAATACGTGATACGCTCTATCATAGCAGATAACATTTGGCTTTAGGTTATGAAAGAGGATTCAAATAAAATTATTTAAATTACATTCTATGACCATTGTATTTATTGCCATTGCCTTAGGGATTAACTTGTCACTGGGTAAATTAGGGAATTTTACATTTTAATATAAATAAAATGTAAAAATAAAATAAACAAAAAACACTAAAAAAACAATTTTATTAAAATAAAATATTTTAATAAAATATTTTATTAAAATATAATATTAAATAAAATAAATTGTATGTACATATATATTGTGAAAAACCCTTCATCTCACTCTTTAAATTAATCACACATGTGTTTCGACCAGCATTGTAAATGTCTTTCATAAAGTTTATACGACTGTCTTCAGTACTTGGGAAGACTCTCTTAACATTTGGGTTATTAGCCCTCCCCCCGAAGAGAAGATATTTTAGCAAAAACACGTATCGGTGATTTGTCTTCTATACCTGTAACACATTTGCGGTGTGAAAGAAGCGGAGAACAAGAAAGAGATAGCGAGTAGCCGCAGCCTAGCGAATGCGGATACATTCATATTGGGAGTAGAAAAAATCTCCAATTTAGAATTGAAGGCAGAGGCATTCGGAGCCGGATGGGATACTGATTTTAGATACTAGACTGAAAACAAAGACTGAAAATAGAAATAACACCTTACCCGTCACGAGAGAGTTGGAAAAATTATAAGTAAGTTTTCCGTTTGGAAAGTTACTTTCAGTCATTCAGCTCTTGGTAATGGTTCAGTAATATGCCATGTCTGGCGATTTCGCTAAAATCAAAAGGCGTGTCTGAGCATGAGTAGTATTAAGAATAGGCTTTTAAATTGAGAAAATATGAGAACTTTGTTTGTAGACGAAACTGTTAGGACGATAATATTATGACAGAAATTTTAATGCTAATGACCTTGATATGACTTAAAATAAATAGCTCGCGATAACCGCACCCGTCTCAGGTTAAAAGGAAAAATTCCATTATTCTTTGAAAAGACAATAAAATTTTAAAACTGATCAAAATAATTGATAAGTTATAGGTCCCCCTAATACTTAATAAAAGAGTAAAAATTTTGTGTGATAACGAATATACACGCCATGATCCGTTCATCCGTCCTTGTCGAATATCCTCGTAAAAATTCATCATTATGAATATGTATTTAGTACATTTATGTATTTTAGAACGTATATATGCCTTTTCGTCTAATTTCGTCTTATTCATACTCTGTGTGTAGAACGAGCATAATCGTTATCGCCAAATTATTAATAGTAAACATTTCATCGAATCGTAAAGAAGCCTATATTTACCTAAATTGTGGAATTTATTTCCAACTTTTTCTTTTTTCTTTATATATATATACATATATATATATATAAAATTATATTATTTTTGCCATTTTGTTGTAAGTTAACCATGACCTTCTGGGAAGAACTAAAATCACTTCTAAAAAACAAAGAAAGGACTACAAAAATACCTACCTTTCGCGCTAAGCACAAAGTATAAGTTTGCATAAGTATGCGAACGTAAGCATAATTTGCAAACAGTTCACGTTTTTATTTTCGAATTATAAATTTTTTTTGTTTTTTTCGTGGGTTAAGTAAAAAATAAAAAATAAAAAAAAAAATTTAAATAAAACAAAACGAAAGTTATAGTGAAGTGAACATTAAATATGCATGTGAGTGAATGGGCGCGAAAAAGAAATGTCAAAAAGTCAAATGTGTGCATTAAAATAATTGCTTATGCATTTGAAATTTTTTTGTACCGCCAGTAACGGCTTAACGATGCCCGTCATTGAATAGAAAATAAAGTCCCCAAAAAACAGCAGTAGCAGCGTTCACTACTAACTTAGTATCTTCACAAACAAGAGATTTACAGTAAAATAACTAAAATCGTAGACTTGTTTGCATTATTTAAAAATTCATATAATATTCTCTTTTGCTCTAATATTGTAATAATAGTTAAGCTTTATTCCATGAGACCTATAAAACTTTTGCCCAATTTTTACGTGGGCCAGAAAAGGGTGGACATGATGACAAAACTAACTTTATTGTAACGCTTAGTAATATGCATTATATGGGTCCGTCATCTAAGTACGTCCCTCATCCCATTTTCATTCGGCTATTGTGAAGGCCTTTACGAAATATAAAAACAAAAATTAAACACATACCATCCGTATTCACATAAGATTAGGGAATAATTTTGATCCGCGACGAACTCGCTTGTTAATAAAATAAAACAAGTAAAAAGGCTATGGTGGGACGCCGCCCACCATTAAACACCCAAACTATAATCCTCCTAACGCATTTATCCACATGAGGACTTTTCACTAGAATTGGTCGAAAAAGGGGTCCGATAGGCATTATCTTCAATAGTCAAGATGTGTTGTTTCATCAAAATGTCTCGGAAATTGTCACCTATAGGTTGAGCACCCTTGTACTACAAGTGACGCAGGATATAAGAAAAATATATAAAGCAGATGCTGACCTAGAATTTGGACCTAGAAAAAAGGTCGTTCCACACAATCTATCCGAAATTTATGAACTCGTGCTTGCATTTTATATGCGCACCGTTCATCTTTTGAGGCTATGTCATGGACTTCATTTGTTAATGGAATAGCACACGCAAGAAGAACTCTTTTAAATTGTAACGCCTTTTTTTTTTAAAGCTTGTGTTGTGTTCTGTAAAACCTGTCTAACTCATTTACGTTACAAGAAGAAGAAAGAATTTAACCACAATTGTTGATGTGACGGCAATTCACGCTGTTGTGGTCAGTCTATCCCATTAGTCTGTCTGATCTTGTAACTGGGTTCTTGTAACTGTGGGTCCGTTAAGTCAACGTCTGTGGTTACATCCACACACACACACACACACACACACACACACACACACACACACACACACATTCACTTACTTACCTCATCTTCGAACAACCTCCTATTCATCTAACTAATAAGTTTCATAATGAACATCATTTTTACTTATTTTTTTTTTATCAATATTTCTTAAGTCTAGTACAACTTGTAAACAATAGTGCATACCTATGTTTTTATGTTCAATAGAGTATTCGTATTAATTTTTTTTTTTTTTTTTTGCAAACTTTGCTAGATTGTTGTTCTTGTCTTCGTCCTTTTTAATTAATCCCATTCTATTACATTCACTTTTCATTTAATCCGCTTATTGAAATTCGTCTTAGTTGTTATAATAAAGCGAAGATTTGAGATCAAACTTTCACTAAATTAATGTAAGTTACGAAATAACTTTATGCGATTATCTCTGAATGAAGCGGTTAACTAGGCTTTTAATTGAGCTACTTTAAGTACGAAAAATTGATTTTTAATTTCCTCTACAGATTTTTGAAATTTTTTTTCTTTACAAAAAAAATATTATTATCGACTTTTTAGTTCTTTCTACTCCACTATCATGACAAAGACTGAATTTTCACTCCTAATTGCCGACTCTTTTGATCTTTGTCGTCAGTGTGCTGTCTTGTCCCGGTAATCAAAGAAAAAGGAAACGCATCATTTACTTATGCAACTTTGGACTCTTGATGTGAGCGGAGAATTATGAAAAGAAATCTTGATTAACAAAATTTCGTTATTACATATATATATAAATGAAATGTGATGTAAATATTTGTATCTCTCTAATTAGGACGTAATACAAGTATTTTAAAATTAATGCTTCTTCTCTAAATATTATAATAAAACCGTTATTATAAATAGCTTTTTCTGTCGATTTTGTTGTCTACCAGAATGATTTTCATATTCATTTGTACAAATCTGTCTTAAAATTAAATCATGTATATATTATACATTTTTGTGCATAGGAAATAAAGAATTATTTTTAATTATCGTAAATAATCAAAAACCGCAGCCTTTCAACTTTATTAAAAGCGCATTTGTATTATTGGTTCTATTAAAATGAAAAAACTTTTATAAAATCAAAAAAGAAAAGACGGAAAACATTTTTCCGACGACGTTTGCGTTGTATTTCATTTTTTCAGTGATAAGAAGTTTTTTTTTTTTTTTTTGAAAGAATTTCCTTTCAGCATTTATTTCAATGGGGAATTTTTTAATTGAAAATTTTTAGTTTTGTTTTTCATTTAATTATCAATAACTTTTACGAAAATGTGGGCAATAGGAAAAAAATGTTCTTTGGTTAAAAATTAAAAAAATTTGTCTTCTGTTGAAACGTACTAAGATGAAACTTGCATATAAAAAAAACTCAACCAAGAAGCATCCAAGGGGTAACAAGTGTTATGTGTTTTGCGTCGAAAAAATAATCCAAAAATTAGTGCAGTTAATGTTTGTACCCAAATTGCTGTTGCTATTATGGCCAAATTTTTATCACAAAATATTAAAATTTACACCACCTTTTGCCGTATAAAGGCTTACTTTCCGTGGAAAGGGTTCTATGGGAGTGGTACCATCTCATACAAATTTTTCTCAAGAAACATTAAAAATTATATTATTTTGTTCTTCACGATAACGACTATTTCAAAACAAGGGATTTAACCAGTTAACTGCGTCGACCTGTTCAGCAATACCCATACCCATGTACTTGTCAAACACAGAGTACGTGTAATGTGAAATTCGGCTGAATGACAAAATGACGAAAATATTTTCTAAAATACATTGTTATGGCAAATAGTGATAAAATTTTGTAAGGACAAAGGGACAAACGAACATATACATACATCACCTACAACTCTTTGCAAACTAACGCATATCAGGTCCCCGTATATCTATACACAATTTCAATATAAATCACAACTAACTGTCCGTCTGTTCACTTAACTAAATCTCTATCTATTTGAGAATGGTCTCGAGGAGCTTTAAAATGCGGCTACAATTCAGAAATTGTTGAACCAATTTCCTCTCCAAACTCTCTGTATTTGATTTCATCTTTCAAACTGCCATCGCATATAGGATGAATGCATTTTCATAAGCATTTGAAGTAATTTCTAAATTTAGTTAGATTTAGAATTGCGATGCATAATTAAATAGCTATAAAAGTATATGCAAAACTTTCAATTGGATTTTAAACACATTTATCCATTTTATTTACTTTAATTTTAATATTTTCGAAATAATTTTCTAAATATTATTTTCTCAAGTAGAAATCGTTAAACAAAGAAATCAAAATAATGTTTACATGTCAGAAGTGATTTCGCAAAGTATTTTTCATGCTAATAAAATCATTCATGTGTACATATGCATACAAGTCGACAAACAATAAGAAAATAATGCTTTCCGTACAGCCATCACACAGATTTAATGAACGGTTCATTTACCTTCAAACGTGAAATACATTTTTAATGGGAATTCGGTGAATCTGTCGAATGTGTTCACGGGAATGTTTATTTTTTTATAAAATTATTTACATTTTCTTGTTGTTTTCTTTTTTCCTAAATTTGATAAATCATTTTTCCGATTTTAATGTTTGCATAAATATAAGCATATGTTCATTAATGTTTTCACAGTAATTGCCAGAAAATAAAGAGCAAAAGAATCAACAAATTCTGTGCAATCAAGAGAAGAAGATATTTAAAGAATTACTGCTTAGTTGTTGTATTTAAGCTAAGTACTTTTGTTCCTTCATATAGCTCACAAAAATACTCTCACTTAAAAAAAAGGCGCCTAAATGTACGCTTTACATTTATTTTTATCACAAGCACACACAGGTATGTTAAGTTTAACAAAAATGCGTAAAATGCACAAAATATTTGTGATATGTATTTGATGACAGTACTTGAACAAAAAGGATGTTAGACGTATCTGTCCGTCTGTCTAATTGGCAAAAGTTATTCTTTTCAACTCTTGTCAAATAAAATTAACAAACTAACGGAATCTCTGCTTAGGTGAGGTCGCATTTGCAAACATGCGAGCTCTTTGTTGCCCTTGATTTCGATTAACTAACTATAGCAATAACTTTTAATGTGAATGTAACACGATTTTTCAGACAGAAAAAAGCGTAATTTACTTCTCTGCAAATAAATTTAAGTTCGCTGCTTAAAACTCGTCGTCTTATGTTGTTACCTCTGGGCTCATTTTGGATATTTATGTACATAATATTTTCATATTAAGTGTGTCGAGTAAGTCGAGTTTTCCTCATACGCGTCCGATTATATATAAAATATGAAAGGAAATAACGAAATGAAAAGGAAGCAAAAAAAAAAAATGTTTTTAAAAAAATTCAATTTAAATAAATTAAAGAACTTTAATTTCCTGCTAAATAAATCCAGCAGTGAAAGGTAACAGCGCCAATATGTGTTGGCATTAGAACCTCCGAAAACGAATACACATTCCCGACAAGCGTAATAAATTATCATTGGCATTGATTTGGCCAAAAATTCCATACTTGCACCGCTATTAGGAGAAACATCACAGAAACTTCGGAAGTGACAAGTGACAGTCAGTCGGAATAGCTTTCTTGTGGTTTTCGTGAATTAAAAACATTGTTCTATAACACAATTGATACTGGAGAGCTCTATGGTGATACAGTCAGAAAGACTACAACAAGAAAACGTGGTCACAGGCTCTTTTAACTAATGGCCAATCACAAGACTGAAGTGTGGCTATTTGCATGTACACTCTAAATTGAGGGCTTTAGACACATATTCATAGAAACATATTAGTGAGAACCATTATTGCAAAAAGTTGTGTAAGCTTAAAAAGAAAACAACTATAATGTAGAAGTTACAACCGCTAAAGGGTGTAAAAGGTGATACGAGGGGAAATATGAAATGCTTTCATAATAAACTAAATAAGTAAGAACGCTATAGTCGGACAAAGTCAAGCATTATAGAGCTTACACCATTTCGCTTAATATAGTCAGTCATTCATTCATTTTCTTGCTGATACATCGCAAATTGCAGTCTAAAATTCTAAAGGGTATTTAGCAAGAATAAAAGCTTAGAAATATATACTGAAAGAACAAATTTTGATCTCACAGAGATTTTATTTAATTTACTTAAGACATTATATGTACATAAATATCTTTGACGAGAGTATGAACAATCAAAAAGAAAAGAAATCTTCAAAGAAAAGTTAAACATGTTTGCTACCTATAAATATAAGAAAGAGGCTTTCATCGCTTCGTTCTTCGTCAATGACTTAACAAAATAATTTTTAAATATCACTAAACTGAATAAATCAGGCAAAATTACAATCGAGTATACACTCTACTCGTGTGGTAGTCATGCAAAAATTGAATTCACATAAAAACTGAGAAATGAACTGAGAAAAAAAAAAACTTATATTGAAGGCAATAAAGGTAATAGCACTGCAAGTGTCAGCATTAACAAATAGTTTATCATCTATATAGTGAGGACGGTAAGCAAAACCGTTAAGGGCGTGCCATAATTATAAAGATGTATACATACATGCGGGGTTATTGAGTAAAGCTTGGCACAATTATTTATGCTACATATCATCCTCCATCCACTGATGTTCATTGAGCTAAAAAATGAAAACAACAACAACGTAACAAGAACAGTCTTTCATATGTACACATATATATATGTATATATGTATATATGTATTTATTATTCATTGGTACTTACCTATAGAATTGATATGTTGTAAAACCTTGTTGTTGATGTTGTTGATGTTGTTGTTTTTGTAAACCGAGTTAACGTCTACTTTTAGAGTGCTTTAAACTCGATATAAGCCATATAGAGTTCATTTATTTGGCTTTTGTCCATTTTTATTTTATTTTCAACTCTTTCATTGTCCTCTTCGCTTACACAATAAAATCCTTGCAAAGTGATTTCAGAATTTTGTATTGTATTCGCGTATATGGAATGCAATTAAATAATACTGAAATATTTATTACTGACAAAATGATTGCTTTATTTATCGCATATTTATTTAATTTCTCAATGGCATCTAAAAATGTTTATAAATTAATTTACTGCATATTTAATTATTTATTTATATTTGAAAAAAAACATTTTTTTTCAACTTCATTGTTCAAATTCTTAAATGCGTTCATTTTTAAAACAACAACAACACCAGTAATAACGTATTTGAAATAATAATTAAAATCAATTGAAATTTGTATACACTTTTTACGAGTATGTGTTGAAGTATGCAAAGATGTATAGACGAATAGTTAGTTATCATCATCATCATCATCATCATCATTAATGGATATACTAATGCGCTTAAAAAATAAGAGGAATCTTTCGTATCAACTTTGCGTGTCCTATGAAATTTTGAAATCTCCTGTTTTTCCTTCGTGTGATTTTATAGTAGTGTCCTTGCCACCTATGCAAAGTTTCATGACAATTGCTATCGGATTATACGCGTTTTTGTAAAGACACGAAAGTGAGTTTCTTGATTTTCACTATTATTCTGCCCCAGACACATCGAGGATGTTACAGTAGGCGTCTGCTGATTAGGCTATTAGTCTATAGATTTGGGAAATTAAAAACAAGGTTTTTTATATTACAAACAAGTTCACCTTATTTTTCGATCATAGTAATAAATGCTTGCAAAACATCTTTGATGGCGTTTAACGCTTAAAGCTATTGTTGACATAGATCTGCCCGCTTGTGTGAAGTTGAAGCTAACAATAATTATAATTATTTTCGGTAGACATACATAGGCAGCGGTAAACTAAAGAAACTATATTTTAGATTTATAAAAAAATTCAAATCAAATGGCAGACAAACAAATATGAAAGAGTGTAAGCTTTCGGTTGTGAGACTTAAGAAGCGCTTACTTTCCACTACAAAGTTCTGCTTGTTAAATATTGTAGAAGCAATCCTTTAATAACGAGTTCAAGGAATTTTTTTTGCAAGTTTAATTAATATTTTTTTTTTGTAAATCAAAAGAGAAAATAAAAAAAATTCTTCCAAAGACATCATATTTTCCTTTGTACGCAAATGTCCACCTGTCAGTGCCTTATGCTATAAAATTATAGTAAATCTGAATTCAGCAATTGTTTGCCTTTCTTAAAGAAAATAATTAAGAAAACTATGTTCGCCTTACGGCGCACTTGGAATAACTACCGTATAAGAAATATGATATATTATATATATATATATATATAAAATATATAAATGATAATTTAAATAAATAAAATGATGATTTATATAATATATATATAAATATATAATATACATACAAATGTATAATATATATATATATAAATAAAAATATAATATATATATAAATATATACATATATATATACATATATATAAATAATATAATATTCTTCTATATTCTATTCTATTCTATTCTATAAATATATATATATATATATAATATATATATATATATATATATTTATATATATATACAAGAATATTATATTATTTATATATATGTATATATATATGTATATATTTATATATATATTATATCGCTATATATATCGCTATATATATCGCTATATATATGTCGCTATTCAGCTATTGCCGCAAATACTATTCAGTTTAACGACTTCATAAAACATTCACATGAACGGATAAGAAGCTACTTTTCGAAATTAAACTGAAGAACAATTGCTATGACGTGTAGGAAAGAATGCGCACATTTCTATGAGAATTCCGTTTAAAAACAGATTAAATTCGCTCATAACAGAAAGAAAAAAGCAGATAAAACCAAAATTAATACCCTTAAAAAAGCTCTCGACGAATCTTCGTAAACCTATAAACAGCCCTAATGAACACACTTTGCGTGGATCCTTAGGCGTATACCCGATGGTCCCGCAGTTGAAATTTTTCTCGCATTTAAACAAACCATTTGCCAAGTTTTTATCCTCAATACGAAAAGTGTATGCATTGCAGCAGAGAAGATCCGAAAGTTTCGCTTATGTTCACTTAATTTTACTAAAAAAAATGTTAGAACGCGACAATCGCTGTCACATAAATATTCCGCACGAGTTAGCTCAGTACAATTTGTCAACTACCTTGCTCGCGATATACTAAAAATTGCACCTTATTGCCACGTGAAGGTTTGCTTTTTGCGAACATTCTCCTCAGGGAGTGTCTGAGACGTGAACCGACATGGTCCAAATTTCCTAAACTCAATTTCCCTGTCGTCGCTCTAATTGCACCACCAACCATTAAAAGTCGCCATACAAAGACTTAAATTTCTTGACAGTTTTTATATATGTAGTGGGTTTGAAAAATAGACATGCGCGATATAGATCTAATAGAGAAAATTTATATATCACATCAGTATCTTGAATTTTAAAAGTTAAACCATTTTACTATGTAAATGTTTGTACACAACACCGTTCCGTCCGTCCAACATCCTAAAAAAGAGTAAAGAACTAAATTTCCCTACTCTATAATCTAGATGGGATTAGTTTTTTTATTTTAGAATTTTCCAACAATAAAACACGAAAAGTGTTCACAGTTCACAGTGTTCACTGTTTCGGATGCGTACACCTGTAGGCGTTGTAGGCATGTCTTTTGAATAGTTTGGGTCATTTTCAAATACTTTTACAAATTTGTACGCGGTATTCCCATACTACTACCTCGTTGGACAGGCAGATAGATGGACTGACGAACAGACGGCCGTGTTTAAACCAAAAAGAACAAAGAATATAAGGACTTTTTGAGGTTTTTGAAGATTGCTTCTGGACGTTAAAAAGGTATTGAAAAAAAAAGCGGAATTTTGAGATAAATGAATTCTTTCCATTTTTATACGGGTAGTACATCCACACAGTCCACAGAACATACTTATAAATTTTTATAGATTTATCTACTGCAGTCTATGAGTAATGAGCAAAGATCCCACTTTTTTTCCTTTTGAAAGACAGAGGTGTTCTTAGTGTATGTGTACTGTGGGCGCGTCCTTCGACCGCCTTGACTCATTTTCAATATCAATATCAGTCATCTGCAATGTTTCCGCCTAATTTGGAGTCGAACGCTTTATGAAGGGTGCTTACAACAGACATTATACAAAGAGACAAACTTGCTGATCGGAAATATATATATATTTTGCGGAGTCTCTGAAGCTTCCTTCTTGACGTTGTAAACGCTTTGACACAACGAATACATCCCGCATCCTTCGGGCAGCAGTAGTATAGCAGTGTAGTAGCCTTGTCATTGGTTTTACTATTTGAAATAGTATGGACAGCCGTAGTTATGTAAATATTGTTTTGAAGCTTTTCATTTCATTTGATTATTGTTTAATACAATTTTTGCAATTTTCCTGTTTTTTTTCTCGATTAAATATTGACATTGAAGTGAAATGAAGTTATACGCCAGCTTCAATTATTGGCAATCGGCGAACATTTTAAGCTGAAATATAAACAATTTGTTATCATTTTCAACGCTTGCAACTGCTTTGATAAGCAACTTACACTCACCCAATGGTTGTAAATAATGATATTAATGATAGGTGAATACCGAAACGCACTCATAAGACATAATCGCAATTATTTATGCGGGCACATGATAAACTTTAGTATTCACCTGCTTGCATAAAATCCTATTATTACCAAAATCTATAACCAAAGGCTTTAAAACAAAACTCAATGAGCGATGAGTAGATAGTTTACTGCAAGGGAAGCGGCACATAGCTCGATATGAAATTTCAGAGAAAAGTTTGTGAAAAACTGAAGAAAACAGAAACATTTTATTATTAACAAATACTTGCATTTTAACGAGTGTTCAACACTACACACTAAACAATAGATTGGTGTAGTGTGCAAACTGACCTTTCATTCTATTTACCAAATACAAAGAGATGATTACAGCTTGTATTTTAGTCATGTTAATTACGTGGTTTCAAATTCACGCATTCACACATTCACACATTCAATTTGACAAACGAATGATGCGTTGCTTGGAAAAATGTTCGTTAATAAATCATTTCAAACTCATTATCGTACTTAGGTGATGCTAACGTCTATATTATTATATTTTGCAGAATATTTCTCTGTATTTATGCGTGTATGTGTGTGTGTGTGTGTGCGTGCGTGTAAATGAAATGTAACATGATTAGGGAAGTTTGCATATTATAAACAGTTGCCATCGTTGCAGTTGCCATAACCGCAACGTAATATATTTTTGCGTGTACGACTGAAAATCATTTGCCAAAAATCAAGAAATCAAATGCTCGAATCCGCCTACAACGAATACACACGCACACGCTCACACACACACACACGCACGCACAATTTACAAAACTTTAGGACTTGTGAAAATTTACGCTTAACTGCATTTAACATGAAAGGCCGCAATGCCATGATGTGTCAACTCATTTGACAATGACGCAAACATGCATAACAACAAATTCAGTGGTCAGTCATGTACACGCCTAAGTAGCGTCTCAGTTTGAATGCATCTTCCGAAAACATTTCATTTTGCTTTTGTGATGTTTTCAAAAAAAAAATTCCGATCTGCAGTTATTAGTATACTCTGGAAGACTGTTAAGCTTTAGCTTTCTTAGGACGATGACGAACTCTTTTCGTTTTCAAAACAATATCCCGTTGTGCACGCGTTTACCTGAAGTGTAAGTGGGGAAAACCGACATACTGATGTGAGACTTCAAGCTTCTAATCTTGCAAAGCTTCTCCTGTTACTTATTATGTAAACGAGGCCAGTAAATACTGAGCTCATAAGATGTATGAAAATAGTTTACTTGTGTCTCTGAAAGCCTTGACATTCGTAGCCAAAAAAAAAAAAAAAAAAAAACATTAAAGACCCTTAACGTAAAAATATTGTAAGAACAACATTTTGTTTGCTAAAACCAATCGGAAATCGGAATTTCAAAAATTAAAAAATTAAGACCTTTTTCAGGCCTTCGACCAGAAGGGATAGATCTACTGCTTGCTGCGTTTCTCGTTTCCGTTTCGTACGTTTACGTAGAAGTACGCTTTAGAGAGCTCATTAAATAAACAATTCTTCGATTCCTTTAAGACACGTCCGTTCATATGTCAGCCATCCCTCATTAAAATATTCACAATCGCTAAAATTGGAACAGAAGTTTGACGCTTTGCGCATGCCACTGTAATCAAAAAGTGGTAAAATCAAGAGCATAGTTATGGATCATTAATCATAAAAGAAAACAGTGCGCATTCTTTTTATAGTTGTTTTGATTTTGCATCAATTTTGGTATTTTGAAGGAATAGTCATAAAAACGTGGCTCAATATCAAGTTTATTATAAAAGAGGGTTCTGAAGTCCCGCGAATCACGCTTAAAAAACGTAGCTTCTGACTTTTGATGTCTCTTGCGATGTTGCTCAGGAAACAGGTTTAAGTTTACTTCGATTATCATGGCGTGATGTGCTTTCCGAATTCACTGCTCTCGGTGAGCTGTTAACAAGGAGCACAACATTTGCGTGTTACACGTCGTTCGCCTTCGAAGCTATTCGCTAGAAGCGAGCTGCATGACAACCACACAATATTTAGTTTTCGCTTCAAAATAATGGATCGTCGCGCACTGCATTCTGGTTCAGCCCCCACACTTATTACGAACACATTCGTCGCTTCCCGTCTTCTGTTTCTTAAACTAATTTAAATAGTCTAAGATGTATGGTAAGAGTTTTGTGACGCCTCTTTAATTTATGCACTCTTTTCAAACTAAAGCAGGGGATAGGGGCATCTGTGTCAGTATATATGTATGTAAATGTAAATAAAAATGTCAATGTTGCAGCATATCTTGTGGTTATGATTTGAGTTATTGTCAAAAAGCCTTTCGTCACCACACATCCGATAAGGTGGCTTCTGCAAATTCTACGACCATTAAGCCGTAACAATGCTATATTCATCAAGGACCAACCGACAGACGGTATACACTTAACTATTATGCTTTCGTTTTTTGTTTCGTCGTTTGTGGCATTTTAGTGATACTGATATGTGTGAAGAAAGGCAGAAAGTTCACATGAACACACATCAGTATTTTGAAGAATCGTATGCAGATTTCATTCTTATCTGGGTTTTTGTTAAACGCAACGTTTTTTCCATTCACATTCATTCCATCAACTCTCATCTAAGTTCTGATACGTTTTAAATTCTTCTTTTTTTTTTTTTTTTTTGTTTGTGCTTTAGAAATCTCTGGCTAAATCGTTTCTAATGTTTACTGTATTGCGATGTACATCTTCTTCGTTGTTTGTGTGTGCGCTCTAGTGTGATTTCACTATAGAAACCCTGCACTTTCGAAGAATTACAAGTTTTGATTTTAAGTTACATTTGAGTTCATTTGTCACATACATAAATACATACATACATACATACATACTATGATTCACTTCTATGTGTTACCAGAAAAGAAACGAAAAGCATTTTTGCTCCTATTTATAACTGAAAGTAAATTAATTTCGTTTTTTTTTAATTTTTAATATTTTTTTCTCTAAAAGTTTAAAACTAATTTTATCGAATCATTTTCAATGCATATCAAGACCGTATCCAAAGGGAGTATGGCCGTCGGAGTACTTTAATACAAATAGCATTTCATATAAAATGTCTTCGTCTCAGTTGTTTTAATTTGTAATTAACCTTGACAAGGTCACTGTGGCGGGATCTAAAAAAATATAAAAATAATACAACTACAGATCTTAAAATCCGCCTACCTAGTTAGTTAAATAAAATGAAAACATCTTTACGAACATGAACACTTATATAAATATGATCTCTATATGCCATGCAGGAAACAGAGTCTGTTTTTTCGGTCTTGGACGAAAGGGATTGAGTGTTTTCGCAGGTCCAACTCATCCCATATACTTTTGATGGGGTTCTTGCCTGATGATTTGCGGAAGAGGACGAAGCACTTTGGGGCAGTTATATAAGAGCCATTCTTGAATTAAGCGAGAATTACGTTTGAGGAGTTTATCTTGGTAGAATTTGAAAGTTTCCAAAACACCAAATTTGTCCGCCCTTTTTTTTCAAATTTTCCTTGCATGTCCTTAGAAACCGAATAACAAATTAAGTGTACAGAGACAGCAGGGATTATAAACATGTTCAAAAAAAAAATATGCCTGCGAAGTATTGAAACAAAATAAACACATGACCATTCCCCCAAACTACACACAAATGAAATCTTGATTCACTGGTATTTGTTGACAGACAGTTTGCTCACAAAGAATCTAGGATGCTCTAGAAAAAGCATTTTGATCAATTGACGTGAACTTGAAGGGCGTTTTAATGGCCTTGAAAACTTCTTCTATGAAATAGGCATCGAAATGTTAGGAAAGGAAGTTGCGCTCACTGGGTTATTCCTGAGGAAGAATTTTGCAAAATAAAACGTTTCTCTCTTACTCTCTTACCGGAGCCTTTCCAGCCAACCCCCCTCGTTCCCTCGTAATCTCTAAAATAGAGATAATAATAAGCATTCTTTTTTTTTCCTTAAGACTCAAGCAATGTTTTCTCTTCAACTTTTATCATAAATTTATCATAAAGTTCACGAAAATCAACATTTTATGAAAACATCCATTGAAAGGAAAAAACTTTCGATTAAAAATACAATTTCTTTCATATTCTGTAGAAATTGTTAATTGTAACGCAAAAGCGAAAATTTCAACATTAACAAAAAAAGAAGCAAAAGCTAAAAACTTTCAGGTGAAAAATAAGTCTACAAAAAACTTTGTAAAGAATTTAAAAAAAAAAAGGAAATTTTTAAGTCATCTCAAGCGAACAATAAAGTGTGATTATCAAAAGACAACAAATTGAAATACGAAGCTTAGGCAAGAAGAAAAAGAAAAGAAGTCAAAAACAAGTTGTCAGTGTCTTAAGTCTTGTGAGCAACTCGAATTTAATCATAGAATCATAGAACAACATAATAAAAATTTAATTATTTTATCGTTAATCGACAAGTGTTTTATGAGTAATAGCGCCATGGTTGCCGTTGCCATTTGTTGTATTCTGGTGTTGTTGGCCGTTTTCATTGTCATCATTATTGTGGTGGGCCAAACAATGAGTGAACCCAAGTGAGATAAACTCCAGCTGGGACCCGGTAATTTCCCAGATGGATAACAAAGGCCTACAAACTGTTAGTCGTCGTTTTTACGTTAGGCATCAAAACGCTCATATCTCCATGAAAATTAAAACAATAAAACAACATTAGTGCGTAGTGTTAGTTAAAATGTTTCAAAAAAAAAAAAAATGATAATAAAGCGAAAGAATAACAACAACAACAACAATAATAATAAACATAATAATAATAAATAATACATTGCAGAATTTAACCCATCGTGTCAGTATCAAATTGGCTGTGATGTGTAACCCTAAAATTAAAAAAAAAAAAAAAAAAAAAAAAAAAAAAAAAAAAAAAAAAAA
>KK502695.1:189852-233103 GCA_000688735.1 Glossina austeni
GCTCGTTTCTTGGACACCGAACAGCTCGAAAGGAATATTTGTCGTTTCTTGGACACCGAACAGCTCGAAAGGAATATTTGTTGTTGGTAGGGCACCGAACAGCTCGAAAGGAATATTTGTTGTTGGTAGGGTTTGCTAATAACCTTTTCGCTCAACTTTAACAGCTTACCGTACAGCAGACCATATTATTTTAGTTCCATCAATAACACAGAATATGTCCCTCCTGCCAAATAGATTTAGTCTAGCCGTCAATGTAGATGTTTGTGGACATGTACCCATGTTTTTCCCAACGTAGGTCCCCTTTTCAAATCAGTTACATTTGCAAAAATGACTTCCTTTCGTATCGTTCGGACAAAGAACAATACTGTCGGCGAATGTTCTTTATTTGACATAAGATTTGACATTTCCGTTACTAGAGGGACATACCCTCAGACGTATATATACCTAAATGTAATATTACAGCCACCTATGCCGCTAAATTTCAGCTTCATATTTACATAACTAGTATAAAATTTAGAAATCGCCAAATGAACCGTCAGGCTCTAGGTTTCCAGCAGGAGCACTTGGGAAAGAGCACTTGGGAAAGAGCTGGAAATTTCAAGGAATGAACTTTTTTCAGATCATAGACCTCTTTCAGCGCAATAACTATAATATTGAATTTCTCAGCTTTCTCAAATTTCAACTGTAAGCTTGTGGCAATGTGAAGCGTCTAGATTTTTGTTGATCGTTTAGCTTGAAGCGTTCCAGTAATTACTACATTTTGACAGGGTTTTGTCGGCAAAAAAAACTTTACTTAGAATTGACGTCGTTTCAGAAAATCTTACCCACTTCGCTTGATTTTATTGCAAATTTTAAGATTCAATTTACGAATGGTTGGCGAATTGCAGGAATTCACCTAAGAAGGCGCTAAGTTTTTTTAAAAAATTTCTTTAAATAATACCACGAAAATATCTAAAAAAAAAAATTGCTCCACCTTTCGCACGTTCCGTGTCTTGGGAATATACGCCACATTCATCAAAAAATCAAATGGAACGCGTGAAAAATGAAAGTGCGAAGCAGTTCTCCATTCCACGTTAACAGTGAGACAGCGCTAGAAAATTTATTAAACCGCATTTATTATTTTGGCAACTAAAAGTTGGGAATCGCCCAAGAAAAGTATTGTTTACGCTACTTACGCGACTAGCTAATACGAGAAATGTTCTAAGAATTCTACACGAAGCCTTAGGTTTCTAAAGCTTTCCCATAAGATAATCTATTTACAGATTTTCGTCATTTCTTCTTTCATTTTTAATTTGATGCCTTAACAAACCCTCAACCCTCAACCCTCAACGAACTTAAATAGCAATTAACTCATATGCCCCCTGAAGGGCATAGGGAATTGCTTTTTCGAAAATTCTTGTTATAATATTACCTGCAGGTGTGAAAAATTAATGCACACATTGTGCCTAAAATTAAAATTTTGGGTAAATAAAAAAAAATGTCCTTTAAATTTTCTTTCAAGGTTTCCTTTACCCAAATTTGCATGAATTTTTAAATGAAAAGCGAAAAATGAAATGCATAAACGTTTAAGTTCCTTTCCATCTTTTCATAAGAGAAACACTTGTCGTCCTTCAAGCACAATTTACGTTGTCTGCCACATATATCTTGAGGATATTGGTCTTTAACTTTGACTTTGCTTTTGCAATTTTCGCAACTTACGCTTCTTACGCTACTACAGCAACAACTAAAGATCAAGTCAAGGTCAAGTTCGGCACATTTTATTCATTAAATTAGATTTAAATCGGAAAGACGTTCAAAAAAAAGAAATACAAAAACAACATAAAAACGTATTCAAAAAGTTTCGAAACAAGTTTTAGATAAAAGCGCCCAAAATTTCGAAGAAGAAAATCTGTTTTTAATGTAATATGTAGAGTGATCAAGATTCTACTGAACGCTATGGAAGGAATTTTAATTGCTTGCTTTCTTCTTTTTTTTTTTGTTTTTTTTGCTTTTGTAATAAACATCCTTTGTCAAGGTATTTTTGTATTGTTGTCTAAAGCTGCACGCAACCGTTTTTTTACTTCCATTATTTTATGTTATTTATGCTCCTTACAGAGGTTTCGCCAAATTAGTGAAGTGTTTGTAACACAGGTATCGTGTAGACGGCACTAAGTCTTAATATGGTTTAACCAAAACGAGCAGGCGGGCGGGCGGGCGGGCGGGCATCGATGCAGTCGCATTTTAAATTATTCGGAGGTTAATTATAACATTTTTACTATTACTCTTATTATTATTATTATTATTATTATTATATTATTGTTAATTATATTTACAAAGCTTGGTCTAAAATGTCATTTGAAGCTGAAGACTCGGCTTTAGTACCTTCGCCTCTGACTATGTTGTTTTATGTGCCATTCTATCTCCTAAAATATGTTATACTTGCATAGGTATATAGTGGCGTACTGTGCTGTACGGATGCTTACACTGGTGTAACTTGTACTTGTACTGCTCTAAATGTCTCTTAATAACGCATATTTTACTTAATTTGAATAAAAAGTTTTTGAAAAGCAAAACATCATCACATCATATCATCAGCAAGATTCTTAAGATTCGGTGAAAGCTGAATGATTTTTTTGTTGTTGTTTATGTGTGTTGTTAATGTGACCCCCTTGACTTATGCGTACTTTTATGTTTTTTCTTGGCTCAAGTAAGCAAAAGTAAGCAAAAGTATGCAAAAAAAATAGAGCTCTTTTTCCGACCTGTTAAGTGATGCTATTCTTGTAATTCCTCAAGCTCAAGGTTTATTAAATCAAAAAAAAAAATACGATGAAAGTAAAAATAACTGCTTTTAAGTGCAGAATAATTTAAAAAAAAAAAACAAATTTTTCTTAATCCTACATTTTTAATTATTTATTAGTTTATCGCTGTGTAGATAAATTTCAGATAAAATATAAAAATCATCTGAATTAAATATTAAACTGAAACTTTAAATTACTCATTGGGATTATGCAGTTATGTCCGTCTATTAGAAAATGCATAATAAATTTTTTCCCTGTCATAATATGCAAAAGGGGAACATTCTACTCTACGTACACAAAAGTGTATTCCGAAATAAACAATGATTTCTCAAATGTCAGTCAAAGCTTGCTTGGCTTGGGATTTCGTGCACTGAAATTAACCCGAATCTCGGAATCGTTTTTTTTAAATGGTTCTTGTGTACCAAAGCTTCTAGAGCTTCTTCCGCTTTAGCGGAAAATATGCAGAGCTTTCCGACGCAATTTGCGCGCACTGCTTGCTGAAGCATAGAAAGACAGAAATGACTCTGTGACTCTATTAAATTTGTCTTTAGCTTTTTTCTCAAATTTTTATGCGAAAATTTTTATTTAAAACTTTTCTAAATAATTTTTTCTCTTCTTTTTTCAGGTAAGCAACATTTACATGTTTATTGTAAGTATAAACGAGGTCTTAAAGTATATACGAAAAAAAAAAAAAATTAAAATCAGAAACAACTTTGAAAACACTAACACTTCATTCATAACCTTTACTACACTAAACACTAAAAAAACATCACAGATTTTTTTGCAGGAAAATGTTAAAGACTTAGAATAAAACAGAATTAGAAGAGAGAAAGAAACTAATAAATAACGATCTTAATTAAATTTAAATTCCGGAAAGAAGAAAAACAACTAAGCGTAGCCAGTTATGAACGACAATACGATGGGTTATCCATCAACCTGCAGGAATTGATAAAATTTCCATAATTTGGTGAACCCCAGCCCTCCTTAAATACCGGTGAATAAAATTATTCCCACACTTACAGGCATCTCAAGCATTTAATATTACCGCTAGTTTGCTGCCAAGAAACTCCATGAAAGACTGTTTCCAGTTGTAAGGGCGCACGATGTATTTCGTTATCGCTTTGTATCGTGCGCCCCCGTCATCATACGAATTTCTTTATCCCCTTGGTATTCATATCTACGATACTTTAGTATAAGTGTCTACGATACCTATGTTTATGTCATAAAGTTTTTGGTCTTCGTTTAGACAGCATGTGGCACACGGACTTTCCTTTCGTTACCTTACCTTGTGGATATTTGCAATCGGGGGAATAATACCGGTGCAACCTAATTAGTACCATGACCTCGACGTAATTACTGCTTCTCTGACTGATTGTGGCGTTTCTTAATGTGACTTCCACGAGACTTTGAATGTATTGGAAAAGCATTCATTATGCAAAAGAAATTTCTCGCAATACCTCCTCTCTGGGCAATCAATAGCAAAGACCCGTTGGCGAATTGTAGGTAGCGAAAATCTATAAACTTTCTTGATCTCGAAGGAAGTGTTCTTAAAGTGAGGGGTTCGATACATCATTGACGTACGTGGAAAGAGAGGCTTCTGCCTATATAGTCGAAATTTATTTTCAAAAATCATAGAACGGATGTTATCCTACAATTTCCGCTTTCAAGGTCAGGTACATTCAGGTTACATTCATTTTAATCAAAACGTCTGGAACACCCAAAAAGGAGCTTCCGGCAACCGGTATAGGTGATGAGTAGAAAAAAGTCCGCCACTGTCGATTAGGAATTTTCTGCTTGTTTTCCCCTTTTCTGCTATTTTCCCAAGCGGTCTTACCTAAAACTGTTGCGAAACCTGGCAATAGAAAATGACTTGTAAACCTTCGTAGTTTAATACCGAATCTTATTGAAGGTTAAGGTTGAAGAATAAAAGAAGTTTTTTTCTTTTTCTTCGCTCCTGCCGAAAAATTTGTTTTTTTTAATTTTGCTAAATAAATAAATTAAACAAAAATGAATACTTTTGCCAATGTCTTTAGACAACACCGGATTGACAAGTTCTTTTAGTTACTCATAAATAAGCGCAAACTTGGTCATGTCTTTACTCTATCACACACAAAAAAACTCTCTACTCTATCAGTACAAAAAACACTAAATATAAAGAGAAAACTTTTCTTTCACTTTTTCCATTTTAAATAATGAAAACTTTGCAAACTTGGGAAGCACAGAACAAAAAACAAACAAAGAAAATACTGGAGAATCAACAAAGAAATTTTATATAATTAACGCTTGAAAAAATAAAATAAATGGATTAAAACACTGACATAAACAAATTCTTGCATCCGTCGATAATGGAAAAAAATTTTGCTAAAGAATTACACGAAATACTATTAAATATTAAGACATTTATAAACAGCTGATGAATTTGAATAATTTTCCAACTTGCGTTTGGATATTTTTGAGGGTATTTTCATAGCTTCAGATTTCTACGCAAGAATATGCAATTCCATGTGAACTGTCCACTCCACTCGAAATTGATTGATTTGCTATTTGCTTAGGTTCCTTTAATTCAAATGTAAGAGAAACCTAATTGGGAAAAATTATGTACCGATCAAAAGCATATATTGTCAGATCAAGTTTTGACTCCACTCAATTGCGACCTTAGTAATGTCTACTGTTCTACCTCTCCAAAAATATAATGGCTTCGATATCTATACTCAGCAAATGCGAAATTCTCTCTTCTCTCAAATACTCGTCAGGTTAAGTTAAACCAGTAGACAATAAACCGAGTGAACACACAGTTAATTTAGCAATTGTTAATCACTACCGTCTTCGTGACACAGTTAACGCAATTGTTAATCATTTCCGTGTTCGTGTGGTAGTTCCTTCAGTCCTACCCTACCCCCATTACCATATTTAACCGCTCCATTTAGCAGTTGATCGTCAAATCAGTGTTCAGTTATATTGTGTTAGGAGAGAGATGAACACAATGTGTGTGTGTTACGAGAAAAGCAGCTGGTTGGGTCCGACTGAGCTTCGGTTGAGCATGGTTGAGTGGAGTGGAATGTAACTTTCGATTGCTAAATGCTAAGCTTATCGGAAGTGTTAAGAATTTTGGTGTTGCGAACAAATTTATTTGCTATTGCGAAGATCCTTTAACGCTTCTATATTTATTTCAGTGCACAGGACATTAAGTAACCAGAAATTTCCCTAAAACTCCTTTCTCTAATCTCTAAGAAGATTATAAGATCTTAGGTATGATTTAATTTCATATTCTGTTCGCTGTACGAGCACAAACATTTTTTGTAAGTAGAAAATATTCCACGATTTTTTACATGAACATTTCAGCATAAGAACCATGAACGGTTTACATACATATTACCTATTTACCTTAAAGGATCATATTGTGCCCCTTTTTTTTGCAATGTTGCCACAGCTGCAAAAATGAAGATAGGAACGTCCAAATTTCATCTAAACGCTTGTTCATCGATTAGGAAAAAATCAAGCGATAAAAATTCGATGAAATGTGAATGCATTCACGCCTGCAATGAAGCAATCTACAAAAATATCAACAATATTGTTACACTTTCATCTATAATAATAATAATAATAATAATAATAATATATCGGAATAGGCGAAATATTTATAAGCAGAACCACTTTTCACAAATTTTTTGAAGAGTTTGTTTTTTCCTATTTTTTAAAGTATTTAATTCTCTTGTTTAATAATCATGGCGGACATTTGCTTCGAGGGCGGGCCCTTCTACCCACGAGACCTGCACCCTTTGGGTGACCATGACGGTCACATAACCATCAAGTCATATTGGGGCAACTTGATGTTGATATAATTAAGTGCAGTATTGAGTTTATTGCTGATCCCAAATCCCAAAACAGAAAGCCTCGCCATAAAGTGTAATTTTCTGTATGCTTTTGTTATTCCTATTTTAATGGTTTTGCCGTTATAACCGTTAGTTTTATCGCTGTCTTACAGTAAAACAGTAAGACGAAGACCTCACTTTTGTTATTGTTGCCGTAATTATAGTTTCGTCGTTTAGTCAGTAGTGCAGGCTCGGAATAAGATGGAAACGGAACACCCACAATACTATCTTGTTATCTTGTTACGTTACTCGTCCAGATCAGCCGTTGACATTATATTTGTTGACAACAGCTAAGATTACCTATTAATAACGAATGAGGATGAGAACAAAACGAACTATTTAGGAGGCGGTCGAATCTCCTCTGGAGTCAAAGGCCTTCACTTCAATTATTTATTTATAACTCAATTGCAGATAATGACACTAGCGAGTTATAGCTCTTTGCAGAATCCTTTATTTTTTACCAACTTAAGCTAAATTCAAACTGGAGGTGACAGATCAGCCATCATCATTGATGCTAATTTGCGCTAAAAATCTACATTTAGTTTGTGAAAAACTATAAATGTTAATTTAAACTTAAATACTAATTTAATTAATTTAATTAAAAAACTTTTGTGGAGAGGGAGAAGAAAACGCATTAGCTCACGCAGGTGTATGTTTCTATATATGATGAAACCGATAATAGAAATTTGAATACATTTTTATGGGAAAAGGAAATATTTATAATTTAAATTTTTTTCTTCGCTAAAAAAAGTAAAGTTTGGTTCAGTAAGGAAGTAAAATTCTGTTCTCATTAACATTTTTAATTACTTGTGTAGCCAAACTTTTTTGAACACACATTCAATCAACCTTTCATTTCCTTGTAAATAAGAATTTTAATAAGGAAAGATTTACACATACATAGAACTAAGCCAAAAAGACATGTTATGAAAATTGCTTCCTTTCTACACGGTGCACCTATTCCGGGAAAAAGGAAGCGTTAAAACAGCAACAGCATGTCTTCTTATTTTTTACAATTTAGCGAAATTCTTGTTGAGCTATTTCATGTAAAAAGTCATTCATTGCTTTTATAATTAACTATATAACCACATAGGAATTCTCATTAAAATTATCTACAAATGAAGCGGAAAATAAACGACGACAAAATTACTTATTTTTTTGATAAAAAAAAAAAATGTCTTACACATAAAAATTCACTTAAGCTAACAAGAAAAACTTTCTCTAAATGGTGCAGTAACCAAATTTATGAAAAATAACGGTGCACTTCCATAACATGCCCATTCCCTTAGATTGAGTGATGGGCCTTGCATGCAGTCGCAAATATTCAAATTAGTATGAAAATGCAATCATGTCTAAGGAGAGTGCACTACACAGTTATATACCGGCAACATCGTGCGGGATGTTGACATTGCGATGTTGCGAATTCTAACCACTCGGCGGAGTGTGTTCCGTACGTATACGAGTCGGCATAATAATGGTCAGGAAGGATTGTAAGTATGCTGAGAAGAAGGGCGAAACTAGTATCTGGACCGTTGGGACCTCTCGGCTAATAGGTTGTTGTTCTAAAGACGGGCAGTGAGGTGGAAGGAATCGTCACCATGATTAAGTTAGCTTAAGAAGCCAAAGCATATTGAGGCGGATATGATAAGATCATCGCAAAGTAAAGGCAAGAGGAAAAGTTACATCCTTTGGAACAATCCTCCTTCCTACTTGTCCTTCGTTGATATTCAGTCATTTATTTACGACGCCCTATGTCTACCTCTTTTATCTATTTTTATAAAAACTCTTTCCGTATACTTCAAAATCACAGCACGCAGAAAGCATTTACTCAGACACGCGTAAAAGAAAAATTCAGTGTAAGTAAGGAAATAAAATGCACGTCATATTCAGTCATCCAAAAGAGAATTTTTTTGTGAGTAAAATTTCGCGAATTTTACTATATATTAATAGATTCGTCATTCTGTCTTGACATATGACGTTTAGACATATGACGTTTTTTACGAAATTTCAATTCTGATCTTCCACGGATGAGTACTTTTGTAAAACCGTAATTACTATTATATATTAAATAGATTGGAACAGGAGACTATTCTCACACGCAAGCACCTGCCTCTATGTACTTGCTTCTCGGTTAGAGGGTTTGAAATGCACATAACATTAATGATTACTTCCATTTTCACTTCAAGCTTTTTAGATATTTTTCACTCAGATTTTTGTTTCCACACAATCAATATTTTCTCTAATTTATACCTATTTCTTACCCGCAGGCTATTTTTAATAATTTACCAATTCATTCAATTTTCGTATTTGTTAGCAGTACCGCCAGGAAGCCATTAATATTCATGTGACTTTTAAAATCCTAATAAATAGTTGTAAGAGGAGCCAATCCCTCGTAATGAATTTCGAAGTAATCTAACTCGCACCATAAATTGCTTAAGTCGTCATTCAATAGGTGGTTTACTCTTTACTCTAAATGCCTAATTTCCAGTCACTCACTATATTGAAAACTGTCCCATCGGAGCTGTACTTCCAGTACTTCCATTGCTTTGCAGCAATGCGCTTTTTAACGAGAATTATTCCTAGTCACCTGATTATTTATCAAAGTACACAATCAGGGAGGTAATCACGTGGCTGAAAGCCAGCTTTCGCTTTCGTATTCAGCTGTTTTTGTTAAAGTTAAACTTTTTCATATGTGATCACCCCACAGAAAAAACTTCAAATCTCGACCTTCAGCGAGGCATTCATCTAAAAAAACCTACACCAAAAAAAACAAAAAAAAAAAAACAAAACCAACGAAAAAAAACTAAATTGTGATGTGTGTGTACTCTGGGGAATTATTTTGTATTACTTTTGTGTTCACCTATACATATGCATAATAAAGCAACAAAAACAACGATAGTTTCGATGAAAGATGATGACCAAAAATGATTTGATTGTGATGAAGTGGTGATTATCTCCCTCTATGGGGTGATAAGCAAGTTGTGATAGTCGAAACCATTCGATTCCATTCTGGAGTTTAGATCAGAATATTTTTTTTTTTTTTTTTTTTTTTGATTGTTGGATGGAGGTGGACCGTGTAGTTTGAAAGGAGAGCAAGTTAGCGCTCCCCTAGACAAGGATAGAATCACGTAAATGGCTGAAAGAGGTACTAGATCAGAAGATTAAGCTGAAGTTATGCATGGCATGGGGATAATAGATTTATGGAGTTATAAAGATTGTTAAAAATATGATTAGTATATAAATGTGATGCTTAAGAAGAGAAGTCAGCAGATTTGGCTGAAGGCAGTTAACTGCTTGAGATAAGGCATATGTCGAGTACGAAAGATTTCATGCAATTTCTTATAGGCGCTAAAAATTCGAAAAGCACGTATGACGCTATAGATAGGATTTTTTAGTTTCAAGTTCCTTCTGAAACCTTAGCATATATTTTACCGCATCTTTCTTGCATGCGGTTACTTTACTTTTATTCCGTGGTTCTACTCGTCCAATCGTTTTATTTCACATATAGTGCAACAAAATAGTTTGAGCTAAATTTCGTAATTTTCAACGATTTTTTTTGTAGAGCCTTTATGTAATGTATGTCATGTAAATTTAAACATAATTGATAAATAAGGCAAACATCCAAGTGAATTATGTACTTTATTGTGGGCTTGTTACATAAATTTATATTTATGTTTATTTTTTAACTGGAAAATGTTGGTTTCGTATACAATCAGGTTGACCATCAAATTCAATTGATTCATAGAAAAAATTGCGATTTATGCGACATTCCGGACCGCATTTCGTAGAACCGCATTTTTCGCATTCGAACCAACAGCCAGGACAATCGTCATCCATGCAATCGCATACGTCTAAGCCATTGTGGCGTATGCGACCACATTCGTCATAAACAGAGAGAGCGCTTTTCTTCTGCCGCTTGAGCTTCCGATTTTGACGATTGAATTCTTCTGGTTCAGCTACATTAAGGAATTCGAAATTATCACTCACACCACAAGCTACAGCTGATATTTTAGGAGGACTTTGTTGCAAAAACATTGAAGAAGAAGTGCATGGTTCTTGAAGTTCTATCCCTGAATCCATATGATTACACATTAAGTATACAGATCGGAAAGATATAATATGTTTAACTTCTTGGCGAAGGAAAAATGAGGGAATATGAAAAAAAAGCTGTTATTACGTGAAAAAAACCCGAAATAAGACAATTGATGCAATGACACCGTGATATGCGTTCAACTTTCAAAGTTTCAAAAGATAGTAAAAATATGATTCATGATGAGATTATGATTTCACCAAAACAAGGCTAACCGCAAATGAATTAATTAGAAGGCACTACAAGGCGCCTAAGTTGAATTTTTCGATGATAGCGACTTCGAAAGAAATGATTTTAAAATCACATGTCTGCTTGTTGTTTGTTCGAACATGTTGGTGTTGGGCGACCCAAATTTTATTTTATCCATATGACATGAGGAGGTGAAATCGCGAGTGGTAGCTTAAAATTCTTTACATTTTTGTGTGAAGCAGATATCGGGGAATCAAGTTATGTCGTTAACACAAAAGTAGGTTAATGATAACATAAAGGATGATAATAAGAATACAGCGCTAATAGTTTAGAAGTCGTATACCTTTACAAGGTTTATAAAAACATACCCTTTTGTTTAGAGTGGAGAGAGCACAGAGTTGCTTTCAATAAATCCGCTCAACCATTCAACATAACAGTAAACCCGATCCCGTGATTAATGATAATTAATGGGTGGAAATAATAAATGATTCAATGATCTCAACTTATTTCACTTACGAACATTTATTTGTACATTTTTTATATTTTTCCATTTCTCATTCCATTACTCATAGCGTAAAGGAAGAGAATTTCATCGTTTAATCACATATCATGTGTGTGGGCTAAATAAAAAAATTCAAATGAATACTTGAGAGAATAAATACTTTTTAAGAGAAAAATAAATACCTTTTATACAATTTTTTTAACTAAAGGTATTTGTTCTCTGAATTAATAAAAATTAAATTGCCGCAACTCACATTAAACTGCATTCGATGTGATTTATACCATAGTCAAAAAATATTCACACAAACCTTATTTCCTTATTTCCTTTGCTCGGCCAGCAAACAATTCTTAGTGTTTGCATCACAAGAACTCACCTTCTCACACCGAATTGTTTTTACTAGATTTCAGCTCACGTTATTCTCTATGGAACTGGAAAACCACTCCAGCGATATTGTATTGGTTCGAAAGGCACCAAGGAAGACGAGGAGAAACAGAGAGCGAGCGATAAAGACGAATCGGGAAAGGATCTGGAAATCAGTCCATATATAAACCGCTTCGAAGATGGGGAAAAAAGATTAACTCCAGTTCATAGTATACAAAGGAGATTACTTTAAAAAGGTTGAAATAAAATTGCCATTCGCGAAGTCGCAGAACATTGTTCTCTTTATAGATTTCTTGACGTAGCCATCTAATTTCATAGCAAAGCTGATATTGAAGTCTTCTCTAATTGCCACGGAATACAACATACATTATGACAGATAGCCAGCTACAACGTCAACTGTCGATTAATAGCCTGTTTCAGTTCTTTCTCAGTGATGCTGTCTTGTTATTTCGCTATCCATTCTCTTGATTTGAAAATAATCGTAAATAAATCCTTTCGAGGATTCACAGCTTGCTGGCTATAGACCTTGATTGTTCTCAACGGGCACCGTATGGGCACGTTTAAATAGTCCAATAGTTTTTGTGCATTTGTTGTATAAATCAGATTCGCAGTCTTGTCACATTCGCTCTGTCGATGAAGATTTCCTTCCGCTTTAGTCTTCACAAACAAAACAGCTGTCCAATCAGTCAAAGCTCTTACCTTTTAATCAGCTGCTTAATGCCAACTATATATTCTACTAACTCTTCCAAGAAAAATCGACAAATTTGTAAAGTGGGTCCGATCACGACGTGCACTTTCCCTTTGAACCCTGTATTCTCGGTTATGTAAAGCAAAGCGAGCGATTTTTTTTATTTTTTTTGTTTTGATTGTTGGATGGAAGTTAAAAAAAATACCATGTTTTGAGAGAGAGAGAGAAGTCTAGAAATACCATCTAAAAGTAATGAAAGGAACAAAGCCAACTATAGCATGCTTTTGCTGTTAGCAATGTACACGTGTTCTGCATCAACTGAGTAGTAATGTTTTTGATTTTTGCAAAAGGTTGACTCTAATGCGGCATTTTATGTAAATTTTTAAAATGTTCGTACTTTTTATTTAATGTGTTCCAGCGAAATAGTTGCTTACTTATCTATAACATCGTTATCGTTGTCTGTAGATTGTAAAGGGAAAACTTTTTTTGCAATAATGCAAACATGTCACAAATGTCACATGGTGTAGCACGAATCATTTTTCGAAATACTTTATCGTAAGTGTGACTACTCGTGAGTCTATTTTGATTTCCCAGGAAATAAAGGAGGCCTCTGATAAGGGTTTAAACTGAAATGTGGGATTTATTTTACAGAAAAGGCGGTTGGATGTAAACCGCGCAATCTCTTTTAATGCATCATTTAGTTGTTGAAAGATTTGCTGGTATTGCTTCATTGGGAGTATATTCGATGGACAAGATTGTCCCATCAACTTGAGTCCTAGAAGAAAAACTAACGAAACTAAACGATTATTGTTTATAGTCTGCAGTCCATTAAAATAATTTCGTAGACAACAGCTTGAAGCATATTTATTGTATTAAACTCTCAAACCATTTCAATTTCGTTACATAAACATAATTGCTATTTAATGGAGCGACATTCTCGGCTTTTTTTTTTTTCTTTTTGGTAAGTGCCGTAGATTAAGGATGCAAAACAAAATTCTATGTAAACATCTTGCAACCAAATGCCGCATCTGCTCTACCTTCTACAATTTACAATTATTTTCTTTAAAAAAAAACACCAATTCTTGATAATTCTTTAGTTAATGAACCACAGCTTTGTGACGTTAGATAAATATTTGTTTGGACTCACCATACAAATTTGGTTGGAAAGTCAAGAACTTTAACAGAAAATTGGCGAATTTAACAAAAAAACGGGAACCTTGACGTGGTGTTATCATATTTTGGAGGCATTTCAAACCATTCTCAACATACTCCGACATATATTGTCATACAAAAGGAAGTGAAAATCTTACGAATGTTGTTCTTTCCCCTCCCTGGTTTAAAGAACAATTTTTATTGTTATCAACTGTCAGCGATGTTCACTCTTCTATAAGTAGTTAAAACCCTTCTCATATCGTATTTAGATCGTATTTGCCTAGAAATGTCTTCGGTGTCTCTTTAGTTGCGAGCACATTTTTGAAAAATTGCGGAAAAATTAAAAAATATTTTAAATAAAATTCAACAAATGGAAGAAATTTGCAATATTCATAGCACTCAATACTTTTGTGCTCATAAAGGAAAGAATCTTGCACTTCGTTAGTAACGAAGCACACCTGCTAACAAGAAATTTGTTTTGCAATATCATATTTTAGGATACGGCTAACGCCTAGCGTTTGTCAAAGTAAGGCAACCTCGAACCTCGAACCTCGAATTAAACCTCGAACAATTGCAGCAACTTTCAACGAGATGTCCATCATCCAGCGGCCATAAGTTTTGTCATTGAACGTCCTACAATCTAGGGATCCTGCTAGCTAATAATAAATACTGTGACCAAAAGTTAACTATACACTCGGACGATTTTGATGTTAAGCACTAGCAACGCTCTACTCGGCCAAGTGACGGGAACTCAAAAAATCGAGAGCCCATATCGTCTGTTAGCATCGCTGCGGAACTAAACACTGTCCAATAAGAATGTTGAGCCATTTCGATAAGGCCACAAACGGAAAGAGTCTCCACGAATTAATGCTCAAAATTGTGAACGACCGACCGAATTTTCGCCAACGAATTACTACTGGGATGAAATCGAATCAGTTTTGCAGAGATTGACTAACCGGCGATGGAAAGTGAATTCCATTAAAGGCAGCCATCCAAGATGAATTGAGCTGCACAACCAGTGCTAAAGACCGTCTTGACGCCGCTTAAAGTAATACTTTGTTTTTTTGAGTATTGGAGGGGAATCATGCGTCATAAGTTGCTAGAAGAGTAGAAAAATAAAGGCGATCAAAGCGAGTAGTGAGACGCACAGCGTCCAGAATTGCCCAATATGAGGAAAGGCGTTGCCTCTTCTCCACAGAACCTTCTTGACAATGGAAAGCTGACTTCAAAGAGGTCCTATTAAAACTATTTGCCTAAATTTTTCGCCCGCAAACCCTAGAGTAACTTCCCTTCAGTAACTGTTTACTGCTTTTACCAGAAAAATGATCAAAAGATATGGATCGAAATGGCACTCTGTTCCCTTGGCCCATTATAAAATATTATACCTCAACTAAATCCCTTGCTTCTGCCCCTTTTGCGTCTCCTTTCAGAAAGCGAGAAGAGTTGCTAGATTAAGCTAACATAACTTAATGTAAGCTACAGTTTTGTATAAATTAAATTATTCGAGTTGTGTCACGAACCTGTTTGGCAAACTTTTCTAGGTTTTCTAGATTCCTATTCAACACAGGAAGAATCGTCCTTCGATCGGGAATGACAGCTACAAGCAGACATATTAGGATGCTCAAAATGTACTGAGCCTAAAAAGAGACACACAACGGTCATTAAGTGCAAATGCCTGTGTGTGTGCATTAGAATCAACTGCTTACCTGAATCCATGTTGAATGTAATACAAGTGAAATCGAAGTTATTTGTGTGCCAATTTGTGTACAGTTCTGGCGAATAACTCTAGTAGACAAGAACAAACAAGTTTTACAGAGATATCTCTTGTTATCGATGACGTTGTTGATGAATGTTTCAAATTTTTGATTCTTCAAATTCGTTCAAAAACATTCAAAAGCATTTTTCAGTTTTCTCAATCTCAAGCTAAGCAATTTTAAGAATTCGAAAAGCGAATGACACTCGGTTAAAATGATCAAAAATATATGTTCTATAAAGGATTAAGTATTTTGACATAACCTCATTACTAATGCAGTCCTGCTGCAATAGCAGGCTTATCATATCCTTCTAAAGAGAGACTAAAAAATTAATTTTTGCATTTTGTTTTTTTTTATTGAAACTTAATTCATTAAAACATCCTCAGCGCAGTGTATATCAATGAAACTTTCATTACTAACAATGCTTAGCAGTAAAGTAATGAGTGTGTTGTCGCCTTAATAAAGCAACAATAACTTCTCCAACACATAGACTGCAAATAAATCGTTATTACATTATAATCTTCCATATGGTGGAAGGGTGAGAATGTATGGATACATTGTTGAATTTTGTACACACACACGTACTCGATATGTATGTTACATAGTTACATAGTGGCGTAAGTAAGTACTTTACAGATGACAAAAATAATGACGACGACGACGACGACGACGACGACGACGACAATGATGATGGGAGTGTTGGTTGGTGGTGAACTGTCGATGATCAATGCAACGAAATATGATTAATTAAAGTGAATGTGCTATGAGACACACAACACATAGAATAAATCAAACCGACACTGACTGCACTCTGACGATGTTGATTACATGGACTTTTCCCTGCACATACCTTTACATGCGTGTATGTGTGTGTGTGTTTGTGTGTGTGTAAATGACAGTTTACAAATAATGTTATTTTTTAATTGAATTTTGAAAGCACTTACAAACAATAAGGGCCATCGAATGAGTTATTCGGAAAAACCCGATATGAGATGAAAAACATTTTTAATCTCATTTTCCGTATTTTTCATATTATTGTCGCTGTCAATCCAAAAAAAAATTGATAATAGCATAAAAAGAATATAAATATTGACAATTAGACTATCGGTATTGTATGTTTTTCTTTTTTGTAAGCAATATTTTTTATCACAGATAGTCTAAAAAGTATTGAGCTTATTAATAACAAAGAAATAGCTTCAGTTAATATCAGATGATATCAATGCTTTTTACCTGCAAATAAAAAGAATTGAATGTCACGCATGACTTGCTCTCTTGAAAGAAGAAGATTTTTTCTTTTTTTTTTTTATTATCTAGAATATATATGCAAATGTATGCAAATGAAGTTCAGTTTATGTATGCATTAGAACAAGCGACAAAATCGCTTTTACGTAATTTTGTTCACATAACGTCATTACATTGAACAAATAAACACATGCACAACATGTGAGCTATGTGAGCATATAAAGTGAATGAGGAAACATTCTAACATCTCTTGTAAAGCGTAATGAAAACGTGCTTGCGACGAAGGATGAGTAGTAGTATTGGTAAAACAAAGCTCACCTCTCCCTTCCATTAGACTTAAATTTCCAGTAATTCTCATATTCTTGCAATCGGTCCAATCTCTCACGGGCAAGCGTTAAGGTTCCTGTTCACTTCGAATTGCGTACTGATGGTGAACGCTTTACGGAGGAAAAAATGTTAAAATGTTAGTTAAGCAAATCATTCATATCCACCAACTGGAAATAGTGTGCTATTATTTGTTTCATTTAAACGAACGCATCACCAACAGCAACTGGTGACATGAAGCCGATCTATAAAAGCATATCTATGACGTGGACTGTATCTATAAAGAGGGGCCATAATTGTTTAGAAGACATTATCAGCCGACTTTCCAGCTTGAGAATGCTCGCGTTTATAATGGGAAATGTTACCTGCTCCTACACTTTCCTCCTTCCGGTCAACATCTGCTTCAATGAATGATTTATCGCTTATTCGGGCATTGCCTTAATTCGTATGTCGATAGGCAAAAAATGGGTGCTGTTTTAGATTTAGAGTTAAAAGATCTTTTTCTTTTTGGGTCTGCCAAGAAGATGGCAAAAGTATTGACCATTGAATAGAATATTTTACAATATTTCTTCTTTTTTATTTCTTTTTTTGTTAAACATTGAATTTAATTAAAAAAAAAAAAGGGAAACTTATTTGTATGCCCTACAGTTGGAATTAATTACTGAAAGTGAAGAAGATGCAGGAAAAAGATAGAAGAAAGGAATGCTTTTTATTTTAATGAAATGCTTATAGCAATTATTTTAATAGAGGAGCGTTGCAAAACCTCATACCACGAACAAAACGTATAGTAGAAAATCAAAAAAAAAAAAAAAAAAATGTCTTTGGTCTCAAAAAAATTATATCAATTAGTGTGCGTTTAAGAATTGAAACTCTTCAAGCCATTTTGCAATCTCTTCTAAAGCAATTACAATCCCTGAGTATATGCACGCTATGGATGCAAAATTGAAAGCGTTTTTTGTATATCTTATATATACAAAGCCAACCGTTAATAAATTGACTATCATTTGGTTTCTTTTCTGCCATATGTTCCTTACTGGTTAACGACGTCTTAGCTCTTAACAGTTAATTAATTATCTGTGGGCCTTTTATTAGAAGTGACGGTATCGTAAAAGTTGAGAGAAAAACTGAATTGATTCCCTTTTTTATTGGCAATAACTAGAAGTGAGCTGCCTATACATCATATCATATGGATTGGAAATATATTTAAATTAGATCATTTTAAGCATTATTCTGCGCACGTAATAAAAGTATTTAACTGAAGCGACCCCCAAAGCTATTTAAAATGGACTTCAACTTCTATTATAAAAGAAAACTCAGAATAACTTTCTAATTTAAGCCAGTCCTTTTATCGCCTGCTTTCGTCTATTTATGTATTCTATCTATAGATAGCACTTCCCTCTGAAAACTTTCCGAATCACTTTCTGAACGGACTTAAGCTTGTCCGTCTGATGCCTGTCTGCGTAAATTTGCAGTCAACTTATCGCATTTCTTTCTGAAGCTTTTCAGAACTATCTTTTTTAATCAATCTAAATCTGTCCACTTTGGACTTGCAGGTCAAAATTTTTGATAAATCTATTTTTAAAGATTTTTGGTGTACTGACATTTGTTGGTCAAAGAACGTATTCCATAGAAAATCGACGGAATCCGATCATTTTTATTACTATTGTCCATGTGACGTCATATTTGTTTGTGTAGCTTGCTCTGAACGAAAAAGTTCTAATTAGTATTCAACTTTTCTTACAATCTTTAGCCAAAACAAGAAAAAAAGTCAATATGGGTCACGGTCCACCATTAATCATTCTACACAACTTCCCTGGAAACAGTTGTTCGAATAACTTACTTACAAAATAAGGCATTATATGTGAGGTGGTCGGAAAAGTCATCTAATTTCAACGATTTTCAGTAGCGTTTGTCCTTTGGGCCAAAACACGTGCAGCAGGTACTAAATAGAATGCAAGAATAGACGACGGACACAAAATCTTCGACCGCTTCAGAAAGCACTTCTGAATAGATCGGCATAATAATAGGTTGGGCCTATCTTGAATTCTTTTGAAAGTCGTGTAAATGCCCAAAAACTTAATGTATCCTTGGACATAAGAAAAAAATGTCTGTCCTTGCCCCCAGATTACAAAAAATATGCAGTCATTTTCATTGAATTTTATTCAAAGTCTTAATATATTTTTCATAAAAATAATGATTATTGTTAACAATACAATTTCTGTGACCATCCCGTAAATATCATTATTAGATAATCTGAAAGCTGCTAACCTTTTTTACATAAACAGTCTTAGTTAATATTAAATATCAGCTTACGTATGAATGAATGAAACGAGCCCCTTGGGTACGAAAGCTCAATACTTATTCTTATTGAATATAATCGTAAAATACCAGGCTTTCTAGTAAATACATATACACCCACACATACACATACACACACACATCTCATCCCTCTAAACTACTCGACACTATATTAATATTTTATAAAACTAATAATGAAATTATTTATTTAACAAAAATTATATAAAAACTTTTTCTCTTTTTTTTTTTTTTAAATTTTTTGCACTAAATTCTTCACCAAATTTCGACAAAAAAAAAAAAAACAACAAAATTTTGTAACAAAATTGAAACAATAAACTGGTTGTCCGAATATATAAATCAAAAAAACAAAAAAAACGAAAAAACGAAAAAACAAAAAAAATAAATAAATAAACTCGGCAGTGGCCTCCAATGATTCAGACGCTGTTAATATAAATAGTGAACCCTATACTCAGCCTTTAGCTCGACCGAGGATGCCGACAATAGCGTATTTGGAACCGCTGCCGAGACCCACAAAATCACCAAGTAGGTGCTGCCAAATACAAACAATACGCATTACATTAAAAGCAATTAGTTGTAGTTGTAATTTCTTGTACATGTTTTTTGTCCTTTTTTTTTTTTGTTATTTTCAGTTTTCAATACAATTTTTGAACCGAACAAGAAAACGATGAATATTTTCCGTTCTTTTTGTTTTTTTTTTTTGTTCTTTCAAATTTATTTTCTCACACTAAGCTCGAATCGAAAACAATATAGCTTAACCCAGAATCATGCACACACATCAAAACTTTAATGATTTAAAGCCAGCAATAAATATACCGAACATCTTAAATGCACCCGACATTTACTTGCATTACATTAGGACCAAAATATATTTTATAAAACTACATACGAAAATACCTATCCACCCTTCGCACACGCATCCGCACTCACATACATGAACATATCTGCGAAAGTATTTGAAATGGCTGCTAATGTACATATACTTACACATGTATGTTTACTCCCATTACTGTAGAAACCTATACTTTAGCTTTCAGTTTAACTATAAAATGTTTTTTTTTTTTTTTTTTTTTTTTTTTTTTTTTTTTTTTTTTTTTTTTTTTTTTTTTTTTTTGTTTTTATTTCTTGTTTTCGTTCAATGTTTTTATGTGTGTTTTAATTGCTTTTCTTCTTGTTTTTTTTAAATAACATTAATTTAAAAGAAAAAAAATTTTCTTTTTTCTTTTTCGATTTTTTCAATTTTACAGAATGTGATCAAACATTTGTCTCACGCATTGGTGGACCACAAAATGGCACCTTTTCCGCTCCGCTTTTGCACAATCATAAAAATCATTCACGTCAATGTCTTTACACTTTCCTAGCAGGACCCGGCCAACGCGTTGAAGTAGTATTTAAAACATTTAATCTAAGAGGAAATCCACCTGAGTATGTAACAAATGTGCATTTTTATTAACAATAACTATCATAAAACAACATGTATAATATTTTAGTGTTGTTCTTGCGACGATATGAAAAAAAGTAAAGCAATCCCAGCAATGTTTTGCTCACGTAAAAGATAACAGAAAAAAAGAATGAAGAGAAAGAATTTTTTTTTTTTTTTTTATTTTTATGTACACTTTTTTATTATATATTCATAAGAGAGAGGGTGAAACCTAACCAGAACCAAAACTCATAATAAAGTCCACACAAACGCAAGGAACTGATCTTTAAACAATTACCTAAAATCCAAAGTTTCTTGGAAAAATAGTTTCTTTGCCCGAAAATTTAGATTTAATTACAATCCTCCTTCGACAGAGGTGGTTTATAGTTAGGAGTCATGAAAAGCTTTGTCACCTCGCAAAGTAATACGAGTAACAGAAAGATAGACAGCTTGGCTTAGGTTCGCTCCGTTGAGTAAACCCGTATAGTTGGTACAGAGATTTCCTTTCCTCTTAAATTTTCCACTAACTTAACATTTGCGAGGTCCACTCAAGACGACTTTGAATCGAAATTTTCTTCAATCCTAAGGTGGGTCTTACGTTTTACGTATACGTATAGTTTGATTATTCAATACCTAATTCAAGTCGCATGTCTTCCCATTTGTTATACATTTCGGGTAAAAGTTTTATTACTAAAGTTCGGCAAAAAGAAAAAGGACTGACAGACACCATTTGCCTTTTAAATATTTTCAAAATTGCTTTACTGTCAAGTGTATTAGATTCGCAATAATCGATCAGACCCAGAGCCAGGGAACACGGAGGGATTTAACCAATTGCTATACTTTTTTGTCATACGCAAGATAATCTCGAGAATTTTTTTAAAACTTAACAATTTTTGTCATTTGTTCATGCAGCGGCTCAGCAGTCGGTGAATTACCATCGTAAGTAGTTCAGGAAAAAATATTTACATAAACGATGTTTGCCGCGAATGGTTAATACATTTATTGAATGGGATGCATAGCCGATAGATAACGGATAGCGATTTTGGTAGTAAATCCGGACAGAAATTCAATAAATTTTTACGTAATCGATCGCAAGCAAATTCGTAAAATCTCTATTTGTCAAAATCTCGCATTTGGTGTTCATCGAAGCGGTTAAACCACGCCGGCAAACATTTTTTATATTTTTCTTGTTCACGAGAGGAAAGAGTTTTTAAAATTCCTTTTCCACTTTCCAGATGTGTTCATGAGTATATGGATATATACTCGGAGGTGCAGTCTTCGGAACCAGCGGAATTGATAAATTCACCATTTGGTGGACGTTACTGTGGAACAATTCCACCTCGCCGACGTATCTCTATGTATCGTGCTATAGCGATTTCATTTTTTACTAATAAAAATGTCACTACACCCGATCTATTCGAAGGAACCTATAGATTTATAAATGCATGTAAGTAGTACACCCAGCTGCCTAATAATAATAATAATAATAATAATAATAATAATAATAATAATAATAATAATAATAATAATAATAATAATAATAATAACGTAAACCTTGTAAGAAAGTTATATTCGGCTGTGGCCGAATCTCGCATACCCACCACCACCCCACCCCCCCATACTTTTACTTATTGTCATAAAAAAGTAAATGAAATAAAATCGAAATTAATTTAGAATTAAAACACTTACCCTGTCGCCTTCTACTCTCCAAGTCTTCTTATTTGATTTGATACCCATATTACCCATGGTATTATTAAGAGAATATTAATCCACCGTGCATTTTTAGGCAGATAGTATACCTTGGAGATGGATGTACGTGTACAAAATAGTTTTAAACATTCCATCTTGCTTGCCGTATGATGCCGTATAAGCATAAAGCCTCAGAAAAGTGAAAAAAAGGAATTTTGTTCACTTGTAAGCTTGTGTGGGCAAAGGCGAATTTTTAAATCTTTTTCACATAAATAATGAAGTTTTTCGTAAAGTGAAATGTGAAAAGTTCCCGCCTGGTAATGGGCAAAAAACCCGCAAATTTTCGTTTAGAAAAACGGAATTGTATTCAGTTTAGATTTCATCGGCGCGGCCTTGTGCGCTGACCGATTTTCTGTCCTGTCTTTGATGCCAAGCTGCGCGCAAAAATTTCCAATGTTTCTACCAAATTCATTTTTAGCACCAGGAGAGTGTCAACAACACACACACCACACCACACGCAACACAGACGAACAGAAATGTCTTGATTAGTTCAGAATTTGTTGCTGAAGCTGAGCAAGAATATATATATATATATGTATGTACTTTATAGGATCTCTGAAACTTCTTTTTGGGTATTGGAAACATTATGACAAAACGAATATAAACCCTCCCATCCTTCAGTGGTGGGTATAAAAATATGTCTCTGTAGCTATTTCGTATTTAGTCTTTTATTAATCATATGAATAAATTTTTCTTTTTCAATTCCATTGAACGCATATGTAGCGGAATATGAGATTGGTATACCAATTGCTGGTTCACCATGTTCCTATACGATAACACCTAGTCTGAGCATAAATAAAACGGGCGTTTTAATATCGCCCACCTACCCGGGTGCCTATCCCAAGGATATGTCATGTACATATCAATTTTTAGGTGAATCAAATCAAAGAGTTAGATTAGAATTTCGCGACTTTGATCTTTTTTTTGGTGGACCACAGTGAGTACCATTAATACGCTATAATAGTGAAATATAAAAACAAAAGCTCTAAAATATAATTCAAATAAATTCTATTTTAGTTCTTTTGTTAAAAAATGTTTTTTCTTTCATTTCAAAAGAATTAACGAAATTAAATTAAATTAAATTAAATTAAATTAAAAAAAAAATAAAAATATTGTTTTCAATATTTTTTATCTCTTTTACGTTTCATATTCGAAGCTGTCCATTTGATTATGTTAAAGTATACGACGGTCCCGATAATTCATCAGCATTAGTTGGTACATATTGCGGTCAACAAAGAAATCTAGTTTTATATTCAAGCGAATCAAGTTTATTTGTGCATTTTTATACATTACCACGAACGGCGAACACACAGAATCGTGGTTTTAAAGGAATTTATGAATTTAGTGAAAGTTTTGTTAAATTAGATTTTATACGTAAGTACAAGTAGACATAACATAGACATAATCTAAAATTTTCCATAAGTATATTCACCTAAGTTTCAATTCATATCAACAAACATATCAAGTCCATGACAAACATAATTATTTTATAATATTCTGATTTGCTTCTGTCGAATACGTCCGAACGCCTTTACGTCTAGTTTATGAAATCATACAACAATTTCAACTCAAAGTTCGATCATCCAGTAATGACATAAATAGGCGAGTCACTGGACAACCCTTCCAGTGCCACTATAAAAATGTACGTATGCTGAAGAACATCTAGATCTCCATTTATGCAGTTTGAATGTGAGACAGTTTCCAATTTTAGTCCGCTTTGCCTATCTCTTACACTCAAACCATTTTTAAAATGGTCAAAGAACTTGAATCCATGCAGGGGTCGCTGCAGCATAATATGCTTAACAAAAAAATCACAAACAATACCGATTAAATAAAACGACGCACTATCATGCTGCGAAATCCAAGACAGATCCCTTCGGAAAAGCATTTTGTGACAACTTTGCTGTCAGCAACACTTATGCACTTTCTCAAAAACTGAAAAGAAGCAGCAAAAAGTTATTCCTTCCCCTTCTCCGCTTAACGGAAGAGTGTGCAATTTTTGTTCAGGTCAACTTTTGTTATTCGCATAGCTCCTCATACACCCGCTTTTAGTTTTTCATTTTAAGCACCATATCATTTGCGTACATTTGATCAGTATTATCAACTACAACAATACAATTATTACTTACAAGATACACAAGAGCAAATATGAAGGCAACCAATGCTCGCATATATATAATAATTGTTCAGCATGCACTATTCTTCTATGATTTGTTTTTATTTAAAAAAGAAAATAAGTCTTGTTTTCGAGATCGTTTCGTCGAAAATTTGATTTACTTTTATCACATATTTACATAACGACGATGGCCAGGGTGCGGGACCATCAGATTCAATAGACTGAGTTTTTGAGCTATGTGCGCTATTTTTGTATGTTAAACATATTTAAACATACAAACATAGTTCAAGCACAAAATTATGGTTATATTAGTGGTATATAGGTATACATATATATATATACACACATGAAAAAAAAATGGTCATATCCCCTATCGTTTATCTGCCTATTAAATATTAGAGGGATCCACTAGTGGGACTATTGGCTTAGCTGCTTACGTAACTCACTCGAGAAGCAAGAAAGTTTTAAGTTCGGCTTCAGACTTTTTTACTGACGATAAGTTTGATTGATTAAAATGATTAAAATCGTACTTCATTTTTAAGGCGTCACACCTTTTTTTTGATTTTGCTTTTGGATTTCCTTCACTCTATAACAGACAGCAATTTATAAATGAGTTAAAAAGTCCGTTTTGCGAAGTCTGAAAGCGTTTTTCTTCAAAACCAGATGTTTTGAGCTTGCCATGCCGACAACTGCTTCTGCTTTTATTTAGGTTTATAGCAAATAATGATTTGACAGCAAAATTTATTGTACTAAGTCTGGACCACGTGAGTTTATTTTCCGAAAATCTTTTCCTAGAAGAGTTAGATGATCGAAGCATTAAGTCTTTCAACCTTCGATGTAAGGGTTTCAAATGTAAGGGCTGGCTTTTCAGGTTCCCTTCGATGAAAGGGTTCTTATAAGCTTTAAGTGTTTACATCACAACAAGATGATCTAATTATTTATATTTTAGGCGAAATAGGATAAGGTAATTAAGACTAGGCCATCGCCTAGCTACAACGTTTTCACCTGCTTGAAAAGAAGTTTAGAAAACCAACCTAAGAAAAAATGCAAACAAGATGCTCTTGTCCCTTAAAAAATATTGACTCGTTTTCTAAATAGTTGTTAAGATAATTACTTTTAACTCAAAACTACTTTGTTTTCTTCTGGCAGTTTTCGTTATTCTTAAATGCCATTCTTTTAAACCATTTTTCTCACATCCACATTCTTCTTTAATCTAGCAATAAAATGCTAAAGGCTTATCTTCTTTGTTTAGCCTGGTGCATCCTTAAGACCACTTCAGAGAATTGCTCGGAATCAATTAATATAAATCATGCGTATCTCTTATGGCGCATGCGCGATGTTTTTTGGCTATACTCCCCAAATTTACTCCAGGATTACGTAATCCACAACTGCCAGTGCTTATTTGAATTTTACTATTCAACCACATTTGCTAAACTAACCATGTACTGATAGCGGTACACGAATGTTGATAGTTCATTTACAAGCATAGTAGGTATCAAGAATTCCATAAATTTGGAATTTTCTTCACCAAGGAAAAATCCTTTGCCAGCGTAGCCATTTCTTTTCGTACTCCTCGCTTAGCAGCTCGCACCGGCATAGATCGAGCTTTCTAATAACTATGATTAGGTATTAAATAGAGTGTAAATTAAAATACCCAAACTATTTGGAATATAATGTAATCTTATTAACTAATTTTTTCATTTATAATATAGTAAAAATATCTAACAACAACAACAATAACAAAAATCTATTCAACTCTATAAGTGCCGATATTATTATTGTTTCAGTTAATTTTTTGCATTACATTTTTTAGGTCGACGTAAGATTAAATAAAGCTTTCTACACTTTTTTTAAATTAATTTTTTGCATTACATTTTTTAGATCCGCGTATGTGTTTGTTATTAAAAAAAAACCAAAAAAAAAAAAAGAAGTCAGGAGCGAGGAGTTTTGATGCATTTTATATTTCATTAAAGTCTATTAAACTGCTCGCTTCTTAGTCTTATACGACTCAATTTTAACTTTCTTCTTAATTACGATTATTTTCTCTGCATTCTTTTTCCCTTCTCTTCTAAAAACATTCAATCTATCTATTTCTCTCTCGCTCTTCCCCGCTCTCCCCCCTCACAACTATAAAAACTATAACTACGAATTTTTCTAATATTTCTTCAAATGCAACAACACTTCGCTCGTTATTTATTGAAACAAAAAATTTATATAAAAAACTGCTTTAGGAGAAAACGATGGCATTCACATACGTGGCTCAGAATGTGATCAAAAGATATTATCGAAAAAGGAATCGACGGGTTATGTTTTATCACCTAATTATCCTTATCCTTATATACCAAAAACAGTATGCAGGTGAGTATAATGACATACGTATATATATACAAATAATAATACAAAAAATAGATAAAGAAATCTTGTTCTACTCATTGGCGGATTCATTTGTTCTCGTCCTATGACAGATACTTCATTTACGGTATGCAAGATGCTCAGCATTTAGAACGAGTACGTTTAGAATTTACAGCATTTAATATACCAAAGGTCGAGCATAAGGATAGAAGCGAGTGAGTGAAACTTGGGGTGTACTTGGGTTGATTGTGAAATTCTTTGCATTTATTTCTCTTTCAAGATCGAATTGTACCGATGGGTATTTGAAAATATATCTAAAAGGTCAAGAGACCGCCGATGCTTATGACAAATTCGATTATGAATTGTGTGGCAACGAAACTCAGCGAGTGGTTAGCGATGGTCCCCGCTTGGCAATGGTTTTCAGTTCCGGTGAGTTGCAAGGTCGGGGTTTCAAAGGAAAATATACTTTTGAAACTGAATATAAAATACCCGGCACTGCTGCACCAGACGGTAGCTGCAGTTTTACTTATGTTAGCGCTTCCAAAAAACGCGGCGAATTAAACAGTCCGCGCTATCCTTCCAATTACCCGTCAGATACAAATTGTTCGTATCTGTTCTTGGCCGAAACCAACGAACAGGTGACAATTGTATTTGATCACTTCAAAATTAAAGCGGATGGCAATCCAAACGTTACTGCTGGTGCGTATGGGTAAGTGTAAGCCTTAAGAAGAAATCACAAACAGAAAAACTCTGTATTCCAATATTTCATTTATTTTTTTTGCTTTTCAGATCTATTAACTGCTTTGAGGATTGGTTGGAAATGTATGTCGTTTATCGCGATAACAATGATCGTTTTCTTGGTCGTTATTGTGGTATGACAGCACCCGGTCCAGTTGAGAGCCCAAGGGGCGCGGTCGGCTTGCGTATCACATTGCATACCGATCAAGAAAATGTTGCAAGCGGTTTTAAGGCTCGTTACTTTTTTGAAACTGCCAAAAGTGAGATCGGCGATTGCGGAGGTAATTTCTCGAATGAGGATTCCGGTATTATTACATCGCCCAATTATCCGGCTGGTTATAAGGCGCCAGGACGCGGTATGGCTTCGATGGCCTGCAATTGGATAATGACTGCCAGACCGGGCTATAAGCTATCTATTCATTTTGAACATTTCTCATTGGAAGGTGATCCCGCCAGTAAGTGCCTAGCATAACAATTATAAAAAATAATATAAAATAATAATTTTATAAATACAAGAGAACATTGAAATAATTTTCACTTTTCATTCAATTTATTCAAATATAGATCGCGGTTGTTCGGCGGCGGTTTTACGTCTCTGGGTTAACGTTGATTCCGATCAGCCACCGTTAGAGCTGTGTGGTGAAAAACCGCCAATCGAACAATGGCATTACATTTCCACTGGACAAACAGCTCGCATTAGTTTCACTACTAGCGATAAAACTGTCGGTGCTCAGGTGAGTAACATTGTGTATAACTACATGCACTATATATATATATATAAGTTTATATGAAAATAGCATGGCAGTAAACACACACAGCGAGCGATTGTATTAAATAATTGGGAAAAAATTATAAAATCCATAAGCAAGTAAGAAAATTATATTCGGCGGATGCTGAGTCCCCCATGCTTATCACTATGCTTTTCGCATTCGACTCTCCAAGTTATTTTATTTAATACCCATATCGCTGGTATTATTAAGAAAAAATTAACCGCGGTGTCTACCATATTCCATTTTTAGGCAGACAATATATATCCCCATTTGAGGAGTGTACAAAGTACTTTTAAACGTTTTGTCCGGTTTGCTTTATGATAAACAAGCAGTAAACCTCAAAAAAGTGAAAAAAATTTAATTTCAATTATTCGTAACCTTGGACACGTGTGGACACGGCCGAATTTTTCCATTTTTTCACATCAAGTTTTTCGTAAAATAAATGTTGAAAAATCCCCGCCTTCTGTCTTTCATAATTCGTTCTCTGTCCAGTTGTCCGCAATTTCCGAATTGTGCAAACTTTCCTAAACCAATTCAAAGCCAAATTAAGTCGTTCAAGAGATACTCAGGTGTTTCTATTAACCCCTAAGGAAGATGCTTTAATGAATAACTTTTTTTCTATTACTTCAATTTTGTAAAACTTCAACGATGTCTCAAGGGAAGGGGGAAGAAAAGCCAAAAATTTTCACATTTTCTGTATGAAAATATTTAGATATGAAGTTCAATTGGGCACAAACAGAACCAAACGACTGCTGCATAGCGTAATAGATAAGAAACGGGTCTACCCGTACCCAGCTCACAGTGCGGCAGATTATGCTTTAATTGTGGTCGGTTTGTGATCGTAGGTTTAACGAACGCTCGATCGCTTAACATTTACCTTAAGCGTACATCTCCCGGACTGAGGCCACATGTTCTCCATCCTTTGCTCCCTGATTACTGTGTTTATACACGCACGGTGGAGTTATTACTCATAAAAGTCTGAGTTCGCTCTTCCAATCACAAGGTAAATCGAAAATATAGGCCCTTCACAAGCAGCATTAGTTGCTGAAAGATTGTTTCGTTTCGTTTCAAGTCAAATGGACTCGTCTCGCTAAGATAATCCCTCAATATATATATTACTTAATATCACGAACGAAAGTTTTCGCTTCCCAATGCATTTTTCTGATCTCTTCCTATAATGTTAAATAAAAAAGAAAAAAAAAAAAAACAAAAAGGAAACATTTCAAACTTTGTCGGCTGCTGTTCGATTTGAAAATCGCATAAGTGGAAATTAAAAGATGAGAATTTGTTTGTTTTGTTACTATTAGGGTTTCCGCATAATATGGACTGAAATACAGGATTCTGGGCCAGGGCCACCGTCAATTGGTTTACTGTGCGAATCCACCTACCATTTTCAATGTGAGGTGGGCTACTGCATCTCGGATAAGTTGCGCTGTGATGGTGTTAAGAATTGTGGTCCTGGTGATGATAGTGACGAATTGCACTGTGAGTCGTGAGTGAGTCGAACGGTTCAGTTCATTTGTTTTTCACTTTTTTAAAATTATATATTAATTTATAATTATTATTTTTTTATTTTATTTTATTTATTTATTTTTTTTTTTTTACTTAATTTTAACCAAAAGTTTTTCTTCTTTTTTACCCCTTTTTTTTTTGTTAAACTCTTAAAAAGAATTTGAAATGCAGAAATTCCAATAACGGCAAAAAAGAAGAAATTATGCATAATTTCGCGTATTAATTAATTTCGTTTTTTACAATTTTTACAAACAATTTTTACTTTGGTAAAAACTTTTTTTCATTTTATTTATATCGATTCAAAGAAAATATTTTTTTTTTTTTATATGTTGAAAATCTTTACTTAATAAACATAACTAACAATTTAATCATTGTTTACCCAAAAACATATTCAAAACCAAAACGAAAAACGAAAATTGAAAATCTTTTCTTAAAGAAGAAAAAATTATTCTTTTTTTTTTTTTTAACTTTTCATACTGTCATCGCATTTCGTATCGTTCGTGTTTTCTGTACGTGCATTTATGTGTGTGCGTGTGTATGCGTGCGTGTATGCATGCCATTGTGTACGTGCAAAGTTTTATTGCAGTTCATTTCATCGCTTCTAAATAATATGTTTGCATAGGCTAAACAAATGCATGCTCTTTCTAAATAAAATAATCGCTGTTTACGTTTCGTTCGTATGGTTGACGTCTAGAGAGAAAAATTATTGTTAACCGCACAACGGTTATGTTTAGTTGAGTTTCATTTCAATACTTTTTTACGTTATAATGGCGAGAAGAAATTCAAATTTTCCGAATTTTATTATCATTTCTTCTTAGGCGTACATAAAGAGTTTCTTAGTATTGACAATTAGAATAACAGTAAATGTAGTTTCGAATGCAAACTATTTGCCTTGCACACTTACCATGCACTCACTGGTGAGGTCTCAAATTTTCTATTTGAAAAAAAAAAAAATATTGAAATCTGAACACACACACACATTTAGAATTTTCACGTACATATTAACATACACTCTGTTCAGAAAGTAACGGGAATATTTAAGCAAAACGCATTTTCATCATCATACAGAAGCATTAACAATAAGTAACAAGCACCGGAATTTCGTTTTTACTCCTAGTATTCTTAGAAGCATAGAAGAATCACAATCACAAAATATCAGAAGTGATACGATCTTATCGATGAGTTATGCTTCTCTTAAGAAAACAATTAAAAAAAGGGAAAATAATTTTCCCGAGCCTGCTTTTGTCCACTTCGACCACTTCACGATAATCAAAGATGTTTCTGGATGATTTGGATTTCACGTCTAGTTATTGCCTAATCTCCACGTACCCTTTACTTACTCTCTCTCATCATCAATTAAATTAATCGCGTATGCAAAGGAATCATTTATTTCTCTTTTCGTTCTTGATTAGCGGGAAATCGTCCCTATATCTTTGTCTGTATGTGCATGTTTCATAAAACCTTCACAAATTAGGCAAATTAGGGCTTCATTTTTTTCAATTCGAAATTAAAGCAAAATTGCTTTAATGTTTTCAAAATTATTGGTACATTATCTCTAAATATAACAAAAAATTCTAAAAATTTTAAATACATTTTTTACTGAACACTTGCTTTCTTCGTAAAGACTAAAAATGCTGCTGCTGTGATTGATCTATGAAAATAGTCGTTATAGTTAATTTTAAGGTTGCACATTAATTATAAATTCCCGGTACTTATTGATCAGTGTAATCGTTCTATACTTTCGTAGTTAATCATCTATCTGGCTTTCTTTCCAACTTCAATTCATATTTATTACTTTTCTTTCTTCTTTTTTTTTTTCTTCTTACTTCTTTTCTTTCTTTCTTTCTTTCCGAATCATTTCCTCTTCTGCTAATCCTTCAAACAACAATTATTTTACATATTTTCAATGTATATGTGCGTATTTATGAACTATATATCTACATTGTATATGTGTCTGTCTCTCTATTCCTATCTATTTCCTGTTCGTATCAACTGTAACAACAATAATAACAATCTATTCAAATGTATATATACAAATATATATATATATATATATATACATATGTATACATATATACATATAACGCATATAACGTACAACAACGGTATCTCACTACAAATTCTCGTACGCAGGTGACGGAAACAATCCACATCATTTCTTTTCAATTATATTAAAATTAATTAATTTAGCAATAATATTTTTAATTAATAGACAATGGATTTATTTTTATGGCAGACAATGAAATCATAAATATTCAAATCATAATTATTGCTAAATTAATAAATTCTTTATTAACAACTAATTTTAATTAAACAATAAAAAAAAAAAAACAAAGTAAACGATTATTTCAATTTTAACACGTGAGTTAATAAATTTTGCATTTTTTTTCATAATTTTAATTCAAATATCCTTTTACAACAAAAGACTGCTTATCCACCCTTCACCTTCACCTACTTACTTACCTGCCTTTTACCCTTTTCCCATCATTCAAATAACAGCATAAATAAGCGAGCACAAGGACAGACAGCTGTTTGTAGTTTTGCAGAACTCGTCATTCATATAAGAGGAAAGAAGATTAATTCATTCTTATCCTTAGCAATCATATATCTGAAAAAATCAGAAATGAAATTTCATTAACACTATGAGATCAATAGTTCAGTTTACCTATACTTAGGGCATAAAATAAGATTTTAATAATAAAATATATTTAAATTTTGTTTTTTCAATACATTTCTATAATAATTTCCAGCTTAAGTTATATTTCAATACAAAATTTATATTAATTAAAACTATGAACAGATGAATAATTGTGTCCTTCTTCTTCTTCATTTCATGGCCTTAAACTGGTCTTTGACTGGTAGTATATTACCACACTTCGATAGCATCTCTAGTCTCAATATTTCACAGTGAAAATGGAGAAAAAAAAAAACAAAATGGAATGATACGGTTATACGCTTATCTCAAGACTATATACTCATACGCTTAACAGTTAGAATGACACGAATTTTTTTCGCACATTCACATTATTTATGCAATACAATCACACATAATGAATTTATCCAATTGTCCATAAACGCTTACATTGCTCTACGAAATATCATTTCTTACCACACTTCTCACATAATTACACCCCTTGTAAAATATATGTATTACGTAATACTATTATAGTGCACTTTAGTTTCAAATTTAATTAAATGCGCTCATTACATTCTCTTTTGAATAAGCCAACAGTGGGCTGCTAACGTTACATATTATAAATAAGGCCCAAAACATATAAAGAGTACTTAAGAACTTTAATTATTATCATCAATTTTTAATTAAACTTGTCAGTGCGTTGAGCTCAATCGCCCTTTTTTTTCAAGGTCATTGTAACAATAGCATAACACATTAATTTAAGAGGAAAGCGAAAAGAGCAATAAAAGACGATTCATTGAATAATATCTCCCAGATTGTCCATCCAAACCATGGGGTTGTAAGTTTTTGATCATTTCTCACGTACCAAAGCGTTTTATCTCTGCTTTTCTTTTGGATAGCGCTCGATGTGACTTATGATTATGTTACATGATCCATTGATCCATTTTTGCATATATTTACTCGTTTTCCTTCAGATTGATTTACAATCTTACGAAGTCTTCTTAGAACAGTTACACTGATGATTATTAGCACACCAACAGTCGTATTTTTAAGTGTGTTTGTTTGAATGTGAACAAGTTAGCACAAATTCAAAGTCAGTATTATTTCAGTAGTTTAAGCTACTTTTGGTTCATGGCCCTTGACTCACTAGTTAGCTTAGCTTTCCCAGGTATTGCAGCTCGTGCAGCTTTGCTTCCAAAAATTTCACATTACAAAGTAATTCTACAAGTGAAACGCTTATCAACACAGAGAAAATGTTATTTCCTATCCGCTAAACATGCGAATTTTTATCTCAAAGGCACAAGTGTGCACACGCAACACAACTCAAGGCCGAGCGCTTATTTGGCAGATATTTTTCATATCTTGCTGATGCCTAGCAACGCAAAAAGATTAGGTATTAAGAGGCACGACTGCTCTAATAGCTTAAGAAAAAACATTATTCAACAAATTTCTTTCCTTTACCTCCCCTGCCTGCAAGCCTTTACATACTTGGCTTTCGAATATTATCTTAAAGGTATTGGAATTATTGGCTTCACTCCGGTTTAAAGAAAAGTCTTCCAAAAAACCGCATTCGAAGTTTCATGCACCCGTACACTGCCGTATAAAAATGTCCAAAAAATTACTACGCCCCAGTTATCGTTTTAGATCAATTTTGATTTGCCTGAAAAGTATATCGTGGCGCTACATCTTAAAAAGTTGTTAGATTTCATTATATATTACGTTTCCAGCTTAACTGCATCAGACTTTGCAGCGTGGGGTAGCGTTGCAAAGATAGAGCAGCTGTGCAGTCCTTTGCTCTCATTCATTTTCTCATTTAATTTATTTAATCATAAAACGCACATGTCGCTGCACCTAACTTCAGATGACTTCATATTTTATTTTATTATTTTATTATAAACATGAACATGAAGATTTTTCTTTGGTTCACGTCTTGTAGAAATTCGCATAAAATTTTTGGGAAGATTGAATTATATATAGTTGTCATCATGTTCGTATTTAAAAGGATTTCATTTCTCGTAAAGATATCATGGCATAGTATTTCCGTTAAAAACTTTAAACTTTTTTATATGGGAGTAATAAAAAAAATCATTCACGTCTGCATAACCTTTTCTTTAAATGTAAAAATTCACGCTTCGATATTATGACACGATGTAAAATACTTCATCTCCAATACGATCATTAATTTTCCTTATGACCTTTCATAACATATATTTTTCTTACGTTTACTGGTAGATGTCGAAGCATTTTTGGTTTTCTTTTTCAAGTGCACAAATGTTTTTTAAGTTAAGCCTCTAAACAATTCTACTAAGTTTTTAGCACCAATTTAAACACGATTTGATTTTTAAAGTCATTTATATCGCTTCATCATTTCGTCTCACGGCAAAAGCAATTTGCAAAATGTAATACCAAAGAAAGCCTTTCCAAAATTCAAAGTTTCGTATGCGTAGCATCTAAAGTCTATGGATATCTTTGAAAGTACCTGGCGAGCATAATATCAAGAAAATATTCAACCTTAATAAGTGGACTAACTAACCATTTAGTCTATCTTTTCTAAAAAAATTGACGGGATAGTTCTAGTTGCTCACCCCCATCCATCGTTCTATTTTAGTCCTGCACTTTATCTTATTCGATTTAAATAATATTACAATAATAATAACAATAAATAAATACAAGCGAAAGCATTATCGTCGGCTAGGGCCGGTCTTCAAATACCCAACACCACCTTGCTTCGTACAGTTAATTCGTACAAGGACTTTTCAAAATGAGGCGTTGCCTGGGAAGTGTTCGAAAAAGTGCTTTCCAATCCGAACTATTTCCAATAGCGTTCGTCCTTTGGCCGACACATCAAATTTTTTCAAAATATCCCAATAATTGTGATCGTTGGGTTAGAGACAAGAATACAAGACTGACAGACGGACAGACGAACAGACAAGCTTAAATCAATTGAAGAAGTAATTGCGTAAGTAATTCTGAATCAATTGGTAAAATAAAAGGTGGATCTATCTCAAGTCTTTCTGAACGGTGCATGGTTTAAAAAGGGAAAACAAAACTAATCCCTACTTTTAAATAAAACAAATAATAATAATACCCTCGGTTTAAAAAACAAAAAAAAGGACATATTTTAAAAATCGTGAGATGATGAAGCAAAAAGTGCATTCATTTTTATTGAGTTTTCTCGTGTAAGAAATACATTAGAAGGAGTTATAGTTCGATATGTGAAACCAATTTTGTTTTTTTTTTTTTTATACCTTAAAACCTTAAAACATTTTTTCTACCAAATCACACGTAAACTTATTGCTAACGTACGAAACAAAACACTTTTCTTACATACTTTAATATTTCAAACGATTTTAATTTTCATTTTATAGATTTTCATTACGCACATAACGACTTTAACCATTTGTTTTTAATGGCTTCCCTTCTTTTGTTTTTTTTTTGTCTTGAATGTTGTATTCCATGCTTCGATACCCTGTTAAAATGCCGCGTAACTTGTAAACATCGAATGTCATCATAAGGTATCACAAAAGCGCCAGCGGAGGATCACGGCGTTCTCATTATAACAACACTTCTCGTCGTCTCGTTCCTAATTTGTCTCCTATGCACACTTTATCACTCCAGAAGAAAACGTAGACATCAATTGAGACAATTGGGTCTACATCGTAATCCTCATTATGATTCGCAAACGAGCGCCACAGGTATGAATCGTATCAAAATTACATTACACTGAGTATATTGTCTTGGACTGAGTAAAAATAATGTTAGCATGGCGTTGCACTACCCATTACCCATATACAAACACTTGCAAAGCATAACAATAGATTTCTGAGATTCCCTAAAAGATATTCATTGCTCACCAACAACGATAGCGAAATCAATTTACATATGTCTGCGTATCTGTCCGTCTATTGAATCATTAATCTCAAAACATTATCTAGAAAAAGCAAACTCCGTGTTTTAGGTTTTATATTATCACTCTCACCAAGTTAAACTCAAACATCTCGAATGCAGTCCGTCAAGGATCCGCGTATATAACGAGGAAATGTGGATGATTTCCGGGTTTTTTTGAAATTACGGTCAGATCTGTGCACATTTAAGTATGTAAGCCTAACCTCTGCTTTCGCTGGGTACTTCCTGCTTCTAGGATACTGCTACGTCGCACAAAAGCTTTCCAAGATAACGTAGAAATGTTCAACGATATGTACGTAATATATAAAGTGGAAGGATATTCGTTTTATATTCAAGTACGAGTTCAAATTTCATATTGAGCAAGGAATTGCTGTTCGATGTGAGATTTTCAGTTCGTCCCTGAATAGGGACGATGCTCGTAATGGGGTTCCGCCATTTCCGTCAAATTCACTTGACCCTAAAAAACATGTCTTATGGAATCCTAGTCACAAGATTTTCTACATTCCCTGTGGTAAGCTGTGCGAGTTCTACAGTGTTAAAGAAGGGGGGGGAAAGTGCTGTAGCTATCCAAGGCATCTCAAAACTTGGCTGAGAAAATCTCGCTTTCTTTAAAATCGAGCAAATCTTGCTTTTAAAAGGAGACAATAAGAGACAAATAAGTTGCCAAAAAAATTTTTCTAAATAAATTTCTTTTGGTTTTTCTGTTGCTTGCACTCAAATATTTTATATTCCGTTTCGCTTTTTTTTATTAACCGCAAAATATAATTCTCTGCAGTTGATAGCTCTTTAGATGAATTTTATTCGATTTTTGCGATATATTTCATGCATTCACGAAATGAAGGATTTTTGTAGCAAAGAAACTCTTTAGACGAGACTCTTGCATGACGAGTTCTTAACATTCGATGTAGAAATGGGGGGCAATTTTCTTATTTTAGTTAACATTTTTGAACAAAAATTTTTTTTCGGAAATTTATTTCATTTGCTTCATAAGGCTTAAGTTCAAGTCGTCGTCATTTACAAAGCGGTGGAGCGAGTATAGCCGGCAGCTTGCATGGCATTAACAGCGGTAATCTCATTATACCACCAGCACCATTACCACCAACTAGTGTACCACCACAACCACCACATATTTGCATTTCAGGCTCAAGTCTTGACTTGACACCGGGTGCCGGTTATCCGGGTATCATGATCAACGATGGCCTCGATGATCTCGAATTGGACGATGACGATGACGATGACGATATACAACCAGACATTTTCATAAACGATGTACGCTTCGACGAGGAAAGCTTGCAACATGTGCAACAATTGGAAAATGTTTAACGTTTACCAAAATTTATCGCTAATTATTTGAAGCGATATCTAATGAGATTATAAACAAACGCATATATTCACTCAACACTAAAAGGAATTTAAAAATGAAAACAAAAAGCAAAATTTCAACAAAAAAATTAAATACGAAAGAAACGCATTAGCATTAAAGTCGAATTAGTGCACTAAAGACAAAAGACGTTAATTTCAGTCAAAAAATGGGGTGAATTGATGGAATTTGTTTTTTGTTTTTTGTTTTTTTTTTTACATTTTAATTTTCTTTTTTTTTTTTTTTTTGAAGCTAGCTTCAAACTTGCGATATATCGAAATATTTATAATAATTTATCAATTTTAGCTGAGATTAAGAGAAAAGACGAAAAATAAATAAAAACAAACATAAGGAAATCATTCAAAAGTTAACAAAAAAAATAACCCAAAAGACAAATTAAAAATTAATAGATTGCATAGAGATTCTTATATAGGATTTAAGGTTTAAAAAAAAAAAATTGAAAAAATAATAATAATAATAATAATAATAATAATTTAATTATTATATATATAAACAAAGAGAAAAACAAAAAGTTTATATTCGCCTTAGGGCGAATCTTTGGGAACCCGCCACCTTAACTATGTTCGTTGTAAGCGTGTCCACTTCTTCTTAATTGTGGGCGTGTTAGTTGGCTAACCGGTATTGTCCTTGCATTAGGGCTTCAAATGCGCTTCAAACTTGATGAGAGTCAAGAGTCTCTTCCTTTCTCTTTTTTTTGGAGATGTGAAATAAAGAGACGGAAAACAAACAGACGAAAAATCAAAAGAATGAACAGATAGACTGATCGCGGGGATATGCGTGCGGACAGACGGAAAAAAAGACGAATCGATGAAGAAATTATTTTCATATATGATTAAGAAGACAAATAACTTTTTCAGGGACTGTGAGACATATTTCTGGTTATTTACAAAAGTAATGACAGAACTGATTTATTTCCATCTTTCGTTCGTTGGTGGGTACAAAGAAAATAATAAAAACTCTCATCAGTGAACTTTTCTGATTAAAATAACAAAAAAAAAAAAAAAACAAAAATTCTAAAAAACAATTTAAACTAAAAAAAAACAAAAAAAATACGTATTAAAAAACTTTGCTGAAAAGCTAAAAGAATGCGAAGAGCAAATCATAAAAAACGCAGGAGAAAAACTAATTCCGAGCATATTAAATATTTTCATTGCATAATGAATTTAAAAAATAATTAAATAATAATGTTGTTGATTTTTATATTTGATACGAATAATATTCTATATAAATATATACATTTAGGAAATAAAATTTAAAAAAATTAATATAATGTTTTAGGTAAATGGCAAAACAAAAAGAGAAAAACGAAAAATCATATATAAATTAAAAGTAAAAATAACTTGACTTGAAGTTGTAATCATTTTCTTTTTATCTTTTTATCTTTTATTTGACAAAAGTGTTTAAACTGGGCATTCGAGCAATCGAGCAACCAAAGTTTACGAAAACTCTTTATTTCAATACAATCTCCTTCTGGACTTTGTTCCTTTGGAACTAATAATATGTGAAAAGAACTCCTAATAGCTCAGGATATAGGAAAGGGTCTTAACGCAAGATCAGGCGAATATATAAAAATTTGGCGATGAGGAATGAATCGGTAATATTTTCATTGTGGTAATAACTTGTACTAGTTTCAGATTGACATCTGATCCACGTTGTCAACTGAAGACTGAGCTCATTCTGCATGTTTCGTCTCATTCATTTCGTGGAATATGCATTACGATAACAAGTTATCAAAGCTAGGTCTGTCCGTCATTGGGAGATTGATTATTCTATTGAAATTCAATACAAGTACAATTCAGCACAAGACATGAGATGATGAAGAAAATTTCGGTATGAGCTTCATTTCATTATTATTATTGCACCTACTCCGCGGTATAAAGCTTCACATCACGTGAACATAGTACACGTCTCTACTTTAAAAAGGACCTTTAAAATTAATTTGCTTACGGTTTCAAGTTTGCTTGAAGTCAGATGCCTATAGGTCGTAATCCTCGTCTTTACGCCCAATTAATTGGCAGCTGTAGTGTGTTTTGATCACAATTTACCAAATGGATTATAAAAAATGTTTCTTTGCTTTTAAAAATTTAAACATACATTTCATATATATATCCGTCGAACAGATACTAAAAACATATTTTCTTCATCACTTGGTGACATATATTCGGGTAGTTGGTCGTGGCGGAGATTTGGCAAAATACAATTTATCGGTTTTAGGACAATTTGACGAAATTTTCTTCTGGGTGGAAATGTTTACTTTTAACCGATTAACTGGGACCGATTAAATCATTTTTATCATTTCCTCTTTCTTTAATAAGCAAAAACTTTCCGAAATTTCAATCAATTTCATCATAAAGATTTTGTCTTCTTTTCGTGTTAATACGCAGCACATGTGCAACAATTGATTTAGAAATCTTTTGAATTTTTAAAAAGCTGTTAAGATACAGAAAACAAAAAAAAAAAAAATAGATATAAAACTCGAAATAAAATAATAAAATAAAGATACAATAAATAAGAGAATAAATTAGTGACTATCACAAAAATGCATCTTCCAAAACCCAAACATAACATAATGTAGAAATAAAAATTGAAATCAAATCACTTATATGGACATTGAAAAGGAAACTATTTAAAAAAAGAAAACACAAATAATAAAAAAAATATCCATCATCACGATATTCCAGTAAACGGGCTTGTAAAACACACCTATATAACTATATATATATATATTTAGGAGTTTTCCTTTTTTTATGATTACTTTTTCTTCTTTTCCTCTTACTACACCAGATGATTGTCTCTCTTTAAAACTTGCGGTAAATTCCGCTGAGATTTAGGTAAGCCAATCGATCGATACGATAAGATGTAGTGTCATATCTTTTTTAATCAAGGCTTTCATCATTTCGAGTTTCGAAATTTTTCAAAAACATCTACATGAACTTTAGTTTAAATTATTCAAAGGTTAGACAAAAGCACCTTAGAGATGAAAGCAGGTCCGGACTAATGATTTAGGTATGAAAGAAAAATGAATTACGAATTTATTAGTTGACCCAGTCAATTTTGAGGCCATGTTTTTATTCAGTCGCACCTTTACAACAAAAGCAACACTATGGTATATTTTCCTCTCTTCGAGATGTTTCAAGGCAACCGTACAAGTGTATGTTTCTAGGAACATTAATAGGACTTTTTCCCGCAATCATCCAACAACGTTCAATATTTGATAGATTAAAAGTCCTCACCTCCGCAGAATCATAGCAGTATAAATTAGCGCTGATAACACAACTATTTTTTCAAAAATTTGCCTAGAAATTAATTCTACAACAGCCCGTTTGTCCATAACGGCCAAAATATTTTTAGACAAAGCATTTCTCTTTCCACCTAGGTATAGCTCGAGTCATCCTTCTTAAGAGTCTTGATTGATCATCGTTTGTTTATTGGGTTTCCCGCATCATTCTACTCTTGTGTTGTTGCGAAGTGACTTTCGTTTTTTCAGCAATGGTTTTAATTGCAATTTTTTTCACAACCAAGTTCACACCTGAGCCGCATTTTCATTAGACGTTTTAATATCTCATATAGGAAACCTTGTTTTGTGAAAAAGTTCGATTGATTCAAGCCAGTAGTTTTTGTTTTTGTTGGCCCTTCAAAACAACATTTCCGCTATATTTTACTTTTTTTGTATCGAAAAGGTAGAAATGCTGTTTGGGCCAGGAAAACATTATCCGATCTGTATGGAGAGGATGTATTGACAGTAGTACGCCAGTGCCAAAAGTGGTTAACAACACTTCCAATTCCAACAATTTTGATATTGAAGATGTACCACATTCTAGAAGTTCACTTGAAGCTGGTGAAGACGAAAAAGGATTGACTGATGCAAATCGACAAATAACAATTCGTCAGATCACTAAGAGATTACATTCGAGATAGCATTCGACCGTTCATCAATATATGCCAAATATGAAAAAATAGTTTTTTATTTTAACGTTTGAAAAAGAAAAACGAAATGACTCTCGGAACAACGAAAGGGAAGCTCTGACAATTGTTGGCAATCTTAAGTATCCCGGGTTGGCGAACGACGTTTGCGGTCAACTATTAAGCGTACATTCCTTCAGTCAGTCACTAACTAATCACAATCTTCTTTTCTTTAAATATAAGTTGAACTCCAGCTACCAATGTGGACAACCTTAAATGTTTCAAAGTAACGATACGTGAGTATTTACCTTACAGCATTCTACTACGCGAACTGTAGGATAGCCTTGTGATCGTCTCTTCTTCCCTTATAGACACCTTGGGAAAAGGTCGCGATCATATTTTTTTCTCCACATTTCAAAAAAAAATTCTTTTTCAAATGACTTCAATGATTCAATGATTTCCTGTCATTTATATTGACATGAGATACCCTATACCCTATACCCTATTCGTTCTAAAGCGCGTACAACTTTCTTATTAATTTTCTTATTATTGTGATTTTAAATTTAAATCAAGCAAATATTAATTAAAAATCCAATTAAAATCAGAACTTTAAACAGAAAAAAAAAAAACACAAAAAAAAAAGAACATTAAATTAAAAAGTAGCCAAAATCTTTGAAAGCAAAAGAAGAACGGATATAGTCGTAATACTCTTCAAATGTTGGTAGAAATAATATAAATGAAATTTAATAAAACGCAACCTTTTGTTTTTTTTTTTTTTTTTTGAAATATAACTTTTTTTAAGGTCTAATTTTAAAACTGATAACGATAAAATTTACAACATTTTTTTGGTTTGTTTTTATATAAACCCTTAAACCGTTTTTCTTTTTTTTTTTTAATAAATTGAAAAAACAAAAACAAAAAGTTATGGGTTTCAGCACGTACGTTTTGCAATAAAATTTAATATTAAGTGAAATCAAATAAATGAAAATAAAAAAGAAAGAAAAAATGGTTAAAGTTGTTGTTGAAAAAAGTATATATAAAGAACAAAAAAAAAACAATAAAAATAACGCATTAAATTTAATTTCCAAAAAAGAAAAAACACATACACACACACACACACACCCACATACAATCCCAATTTCATTCATAAAACGTAAAAGAAAAATACAACAATTATGACTTCCCTTCCGTTTCAGTTGCCACACACGGAGTATTAATTAAAAAAAAGAAAATTTTAATTTTACCACAAAAATTTACTACAATGATGTATCATCTTAGGAAAGAAGAAGAAAAAAAAAAGAAAACTTCTTGTAGGAAATTTTTAAGATAAGCAAAATAAATTAAACTAAAAAAATTAATAAAAAATTTTAAATAAATCGATAAAATGCAAAAAGTAAAAGAACATTTTTTGAAAACATTAATAAACAAGAAAATGTAAAACGGAATTAAATTAAAAATTCAGACAGTAATTAATCTAATAATTAA
>KK502695.1:237553-255247 GCA_000688735.1 Glossina austeni
AACAAATACAAATACAAAAACAAATACAAAAACAAATACAAAAACAAATACAAAAACAAATACAAAAACAAATACAAATACAAAAACAAATACAAATACAAATACAAAAACAAATACAAAAACAAATACAAAAACAAATACAAATACAAAAACAAACACAAATGCAAAAACAAAAACAAATACAAAAACAAATATAAAAACAAATACAAAAACAAATACAAATACAAAAACAAATACAAATACAAATACAAAAACAAACACAAATACAAAAACAAAAACAAATACAAAAACAAATGCAAAAACAAAAACAAATACAAAAACAAATACAAAAACAAATATAAAAACAAATACAAAAACAAATACAAATACAAAAACAAATACAAATACAAATACAAAAACAAATACAAATACAAATACAAAAACAAATACAAATACAAAAACAAATACAAAAACAAATACAAAAACAAATACAAAAACAAATACAAAAACAAATACAAATACAGAAATAAATACAAAGAAATACTACAAAGAAGAAGAAGAAATAAATACAAAGAAATACTACAAAGAAGAAGAAGAAGAATGTATAAATAAAATGTTTGTAAAATATTTGTAAATAAAATATTTGAGAGCTTTTGTACAAAAGCTGTAATAGAACTTGCATATGCAAAAAATGCTTTGCAGTGTAACAGAGATGAGTCAACTTAACAGAGACGAGTCAGCTTGCTTTGCCAACTGCGTTGCCACTTTTTTGTATTAGTGATAGATTGGCTCCTTTCAATTAAGAATTATTATTTTTTGACTGTGTTAAATCGTTTGTTAACTTGCAAGAATAGCGAGAAGTCGAAGGGAGCTAATTTAGGTTGCGGAAAGATATGATAGGTGAACTACTGGTAAATAAAAAAATCTCGAAAATCAAGCTGCCACATAGTTCCACTCAAACGGCGCATAACGTTCAAATAATATTCAAACAGGACCACGGCAATCAGAGAAAAGCTATTCTTATTAATTTTCGAGCATAATAGTGAGTATGTTTTATCGAAAGTTAAGACGAGATAAATTTAAATTTGGCTCATGAAAGGAAATTACACGTGAGAGGTGGTCTTTGTACACATTCTCTAAATCGTTGTATGTGTCTTCTAAGTAAGTTCTCGAAAAAAAATCTTTTTTTTTATACACTTCTCAAATTTTTTTAATTATTTCTCAAAAATTCATGCAAAAGTAAAAAAAAAAAAACAAAAACTGAAAGATTTTAAATATACTTATACGTCTGTATAAGTATAAGCATATATTCATAGACGTATGTAGCATTGTTTTTCATAAAACTCACTAAAACAATTGAAAAGGCTTTAATTTTAAACAGAAATATCATTCCGTTTTCAAATTCAAACGAAATTTCTCCAGTAGTTGATGAAAAGCTTCCTCGTCTCCCTCTACTTGAGCTTTATTCTAAAAAATTAAAGGTAGGCAAACGATGCAATTTCATTTCTTTATTATTTGATTCCATTACGTACCTCAGCCAAGAGCTGGTCAAACGTGGTCTGCTTGCATCCAATTTTAAAAAAGTCTTCATCGCTAACCTTAATTTTAGTGTCGGCACTTTCCGTTGTACCCTCGTATATGTTCAACTCTTTAAAATCAAAAACTAACAAATATAACTTTTTTTATCAAATTTTTTTTTGTTTTTGCCGATGGCAGAGAACGCCTTACGTACCCATGCTTTTAATCAATTTCCCTTCGGCATCGGTAAAATTAAATTGAAATATGCTCATGCAGGTGCGTTTAGAAGGATCGGATTCTTTAAGTTTATTACGTATTTTCTCAATGATTTCATCGCTTTGCATATTCAATTCGAAAATATGAAGAAAAAAATCGATAAAATTCTATCAAGTATTCTACTCGTATAAGACGTTTGTTCGGTTTGATTGATAGCATTTAACTGAAGATTAAGATCTTGTATAAACCGAGCTCTATAACTTGTGGATTACATCGTCAACACTTGTATTTACGCGTTGCAAATAGTCGTGTGGATGGAACTGCATGCAAAATGACGGATTATATTATATCTTCTTATATATATCGCTAAAAAATGCTGGTCTACTAATTTTGTTGTTCATTTTATAACATTGGGACATTTGCTTGGAAGCTGTAAGTAATATATATATAACATCAAATATTCCCATAAATTATAAAAAATAATAAACTCAATATAATTGTATGTCCGACAATTATAATCTTTGCCACACTTGCAGTGGTTTATCGAATGTTCAATTTTTCCAAACATTTTCTTTAATTCACGATATATCCTAATAATTGAATATCGGCCGGATTCTCTCTCCTGGCTTAACGTACTCGGAAAAAAAAGAAATGAATTTAAAAGTCTTACTAACAATAGTAGCAGGACAGCCTGAACTTTCTTAATTAAATTTGCGAAAAGTACAACATATTAAAAAACTACAACATAAATATGATTCCTACAGAGGTACTGGTTGAGAAAAGCTTGTAATTTTTGCATACTCCACGTAGGGGGTACGTAAGATTCATTGTAAATTAAATTTCTTTTTTTTATAGTTTTCATTCATTCGTTTTTTTCTTTTCACTATTTTCAGTGTTTCCTTTTTCTTTTTTCTTCTTTCTTTTTGGTTACCGCCATGTTTTGCATAATTTTTAATTAAAATCAATTTGCAAAGATTATTGAAAGTTATATGCCCGTTGTCTATCAATGAATAAATGTACTATTACTGCGTACGTACGTACGTACGTACGTAGTGATGCTACAATGATTGATAATGGGAAACTTACTAACGTCAATCGTAGGTAAATATTTTTACATTTCGTAAATGGAAAGTCAAACGACGGAAAATTAAATCAAATTGGTTCATTGCTGCAACATTTTTCTTTTATAGAAATTGTTGAAAATTGTACGATATTATATGATTGTACTAAAAAAACTAAATTTAAATCTAAATTTATGGTTTCCAAAGTTTTAATAGGCCATCTTCACCATATGTTGCTAATAAGTTTTGATGTGGATGATGAGTCAATCCAATAACGTCTTTCTCATGAACCTAAATTATAGCCATCGTATTACCACGTAGCAAAAATAAAAGATATTAATAAGTATTTTTGATCTTACATTTAAAGTTCTTTCCAATTTTCCTGATGAAACCGAAAAACAGTACAATACTTGATCCTCACCGGCACAGTAAATGAATTCGCCACGTGGTGATAAAGTTGCTGATATAAATGAACCACCTTCTCTTTTACCCGATGAGAATGATCTCACAATTTGACCGGCCATGTTCATTATGACCACAGTATTCGAACGATTGCAAACTATATAATGATCGGGATTTTTCGGCAATATCAGCACAGTATTGACAGCCAATTCATTACCCAGAGGCTTGTAGGTCGATAAGCATTCTGTAGTCTTTAAGGACCATATTTTCACAGTGCCGTCCGATGAAGCACTTAATATACTATGACCATCGGGTGTAAACGTAGCCTCATTCACAAAAGACGTGTGACCTTTGAATTCTTTTAACATTTTACCTGATTTTAAACCATGCAGATGTAAAGTGTAATCGAAGGAAGCGCTTAATATCTGACTATTGTCACGTGAAAATTGCAAACAGGTTATGCCTTTCGTGTGTGCTTTTTCAAATTTTCTTAAACATTGCCCAGTTATAATACGCCACACTTTTATTTGGCCATCCTGGGAGCCAGATGCCACCATTTCGGAATCTCTCGAAAATGATAAAGCCAAAACCGCCTGCTCCATCATCATAAATTGATCCTGTGCCTGATATTTTAAATCTTTCCTAATCTTTCCTGTTGTAAAATTCCACACCTCCAAAAAACCATCAACGCTGCCCGTTATTAGATATTGTCCATCAGGCGAAAATTGAGCACATTCAACATGCGATTTTTGCCCAAATTTAATTTGACGATACATTTGTGTAGGATACATTTCCTCTTCTTGATCTTTCATCGCCGCTTTGCCGCGGAATAAATCTATTGTGGTGCCAGGTGGTAATAAGCCCTGAAAGTATGAAGAAAAAAATTTGTTCGGTTTGATCAGTAGCGCTTAACTGAACATTAAGATCTTGTATAAACCTGATGTTGTTGCCATTTCAATGCTTGGCCCAATAAAGCCAACAGGCGAGAAGATGGTACCACGTGTACTTCACCACTCAACTCTTGAGCAATAATTGCACGTCGTTTATCCTTGCTGCTGCCTTCCGGATAAGCTTCACGAGGATCGAAATAAGCCCGTTGCAGCATATTTTCTAAGAAAGAGTAAAATCAATACGATCCAAGGAGATAGAAACTTTTCGTATATCCTTTCAAAAAACTCTTACGTTCGACATGTGAATTTCTATTATCTCATTCTCCTTAAAAACATTATTTTTACCCTATGACCATCATTTAGTTCGTATCCAAATGTGTACACCGTTCTCTTTAAAAATATCTTTCAACGTATGACCATTCTTTAGTTCTTACCTAAATGTATGTACCGCTCGGGTTCGTGTTGTTTTAGCATAATCATTGGATCGGTTTGCCTTAATAACGAACGCGCAGCACCTAATTCCCGTAATTCGATCAATTCCAATACAATTTGTTCATACAAATTTAATAATTTTTTATCTGGCAATTTGAGCGATTGTGTTACTTTTAAAACCGTATCCCAATGACCATTTGTTATATCCTGAACAAAGCCATCAACGCTGTCTACGGTATTTAAAGACACGCCAGTTTCCTCTTGTAAACTTTGCAAGCTCTTATATAAATTGGACTCCTTCAGGTATTGCTGTATCAAACGAATAACACTGGAAGTATAAATAAGCGTAAATAAACATAAATACACAGGGAACGCGAATGCATTAATTTAATTTTCTTTAGATAATTGAAATTCAGTAAAACTTACTCTGCCGATTCTATCTCAATGGACATGTTATTAAATGAATTTCTTATTTATTTGCGATGGAAATATTTCTTCGTCTTCAATTTTTCTTTTTTAAATTATCTTAAGATTAGATGGAGCTGGTCGTTAAAATGTTGATGCAGTTTCTTCTTAAAACATGTATTTTCTTGCCTCAAACCCCGAAAATAACAAAATTTTTTATTTTATATAGCATCAGTTGCATTGACAAGTAATTTACTTTTTGCATTGCCAGGGTATCGCATTGCCAGCATAGATTTCAATTAGACGTATTCTGGCAGAATAGCTTTGGCAAAAGAGTGCTGCAGCGAATTGGCGTTTTTCAACTCGATCATATGGTTCATGTATATGCCAGGGTTGTTTCACTGAGCAGTAGAGTAGCTACAGCTTCCTTTACCGTTATGATTCAAATTAATAACTGACATTAAAATGGAAAGAAATAATAAAATTTTTATTTGAAACATTAAAAAAAAAATGATATACAAAAGACAGACACATAATATAACCATGCACGTACATACAATGCATACAGAGTTAATAGTATGGATGTGACGTTTTTCGTGCGATTAAGGAACTATTTTTTTTTTATTACGAAAATTTAATAAAATTTAATTAGCATACTTACCTTTTTCTGTTAAACATTTGAAGAAATATATTGGCATTGTTTTAGTTCGTATGTGTAGAAGTGGACTCTTTCACAATAATAATAATGTTAAAAACTTCCGTAGAGAACATTTTGTAGACGAAACTTTATCGCCCTTTAAACAAAATTTAATTGCTAAATTTTAATAATTAGCAAGTTTATTTAAAAATGATTGTGGAAGTAAACGAATAAACGAATAGTAAGGTTTTATCAATTTAACTAAGAACTAACAATAAAAGTTTTTAACAAAATATAGTAACGCACTTACACAAACTTCAAATAATACTTTACAAACTATCGCGATTTTAACTGTTAACAGTGTTAATGTTGTTATTGGTTATCTATAATAATATTACAGTTACTTCTCTACAGTTTTTAATATTTAGTTATCTTTTTTCATTCTGGTGGAAGTCATGCGATAAATGATTGAATCGCGACCCGGATCCATTGAGCCGATTGCATAACAAATAGCCAATAAAGAAAAGCCAAATGTAACCATAAGCCATAAGATTATATTAAATATAACTGGATAATCTTCGCTATAGTACTCGGCCAAATTATATTTATTCTGAAATAATTAAAAACAAAAATTGATTCCCATTTGACGAAACCAGGAGAGTACACACGAACCTTGTCATCTTCTGTCGGAGCCTGCCGTTTGGCTCTCGTGTTGTCAGTTTTCTGAACAATGCCCAAAACTAGAGTTTCTCTATTTTTATATTTTTCAGCGGCAATGTTAACGTTTTTAGCCACAGTGGCAAACATATCTAAGGCCTCAATCATAGCTACTGATTTTTCACCATGTCCCTTCGCAACTGAATCCACAGAAAGGCTTATAGACAGGAATTTGCACTTTTTCAAAAGTGTATCCATATTGTCTGCCATGGCATTAATGTAAGCAATACTTGATAAATATTGCTTGTCACCGATATGAAGTTCCCGCTTTAAGTACATAGATGATACTGAATCAACTTCAACATTGCCGACGAAAGCATTGAAATTTTCTATCTAAAAAGATGTAGAGAAAATATAGTCACTTTTAACAAAATCAAAATCTGTGTTTCTCCCGACTTTAATGCAATAATCAGCCAATGGCAATTGTGGAAACGAATATGTGACGTATCGCTCATCAGTATTTTAATAATAGATGGAAAATAATGCATTCGGCAATTTCTAAATATTTTTTAACTTTTTATAGATTCGGCTTCACTTGAAGAATACTGGACATTTACAGCGTTAATGGGAATCGGAGAGTATAAAATTATTTATAAAAATATAAATGATTGCATTTTCAGATGAATTTTACTAATGCTGGCCTTTACTTCCATTTTACATTCCGATTTTTTTGTGCAAAAATTTGCAAGATAACTTATACATCTGTAAATATCCTACAGAGTCTCAAACGTATAATTTTGAGAATATTTCAGTGTCTAATTGTTGTATGAAGAAATAAAAGTGGATTTTTCTCTTGGTACGGAATCGCGTTTTTACGATCAATTTAAATTAATTTAAGTAATTAGCATTAGGTGCCGATAGGAAAAACTAAGCTAAAAGCGTCTTTTCAACGTGGCATTATGGATAAGCAAGAATTTCTTAGATGCAGTCCTTTACATGATGCCACTAAATACGTAGCATTTTAACGAGTATCATACAATCAAGACCATCCTCTTCGTATTTTGATAAAGAAGACAAACGAAGTAAAGCCAAAAGCCATTGCATGAAAAGGATGATGAGGAAGAATTAAAGCAAGTAACAGGGAAATTTACAAGAGCTAAAGCGAAAAAGGCTTAAGAACGGAAGGATTTTCATTATTTGATGGAAAAAAGTAATGAAGAACTATGGTGTGAACCGTACTGGCATCCACGCAGCTCTTCTACATCTGAATTGGAATGTCCACAATTATTTACCACCAATCGGTAAAGTAGTCTAGCTTTAATATTAGACCCCAAAGCTTATCGAAGCCGTTCGTAATCCTTAGCAAAAAGTTAAATAAGCGGATATTGAAAATTGTCCGTCTTCTTTTATATTACGTAGAGCTTATTCAATCATTCGATACAAGAATGTGTCTTTCATCTTCCAACCTTAAAGAGCTTTTAAACTCCTAATTTTCACTTTTAGAAGGGAAATTGCAAAATGATTGCAAAATTACGTCTTCCGTATATGATATAAAAATTTAAGTGAAAGTAAAAAATTTGAATGCTTACCGCTTCTTCAAAGTTTTCGAAGTTCATAACACAAACTGGTTCATTATCAGCCTCCAACTGGTCAGTGACAGCATTTAGTGAATCCTCAACTCTGTGACCTTCCAATTGGTAAGTCTTTTCGCCAATCGCAGACAATTTGCTATTGGTTACTCCATCCAGCCTAATAGTTATTACATTTTCTGGTAAATTAAAAGGATCCAAAATATTCAAGCACGGCCATTTCGCGTCTCCGGATAATCCATTGCCCAAAGAGGCATATATAACATCACCTAAATCCTCACTAGAGATTGGTTCTGTGCCCTTAAATTTCAATGACTTGGGGCTATTTAATATAACAAATTCACCGAAAGCATTAGCTGCAAAAGATAAAAAAAAAAAATGTAAACTTTACTTATTCTCGGCTTCTAGGTATTTAATGTTTCGAAATGACAAATCAATTATTGTTGGTCCAGCAAAAGCAATTCTTTTCATATCTTTTATTATATGCTTTTTTTTTGTGATCGAGATTTACTTACTTGCCGTAATGCAAAACAGAAAAAGTAACAAATTTCCTAGCATTTTTTAAAGCTGGTCCAATTTTTTCTCACGTATTGAAATTTTCTGGTTTTATCGAAAATTGATCATATGACAAACGGCTAGAGATGACAGTTTTATCTAATACTTATCGATAATAACGACGACACAATAAAAGTGTTGTCATAATTTTATTCAATTATTTCGGTTACAAACGATGTACAAACTTTGCGTTTTCGTTTAAATTCAAAAAGATTGCAGGTTTCACTGAATTTCTAACTTCATTGGCCAATTAAGGGATTCAATTAATTTCAAAATTGCCACTAGTGACAAAATTGTACCTTAAGACATATTGTTTGCGACTTCTCTTAAAATCTTACTAAACAGAATTTTGCAAATGTAGTTTAGTGATTAGATCATTCCTTTCAGAAATATATTCATTTATCGTTCCTTTTGTAACACATATAACGCGCACTCAGACATTACATATAGTATTTATATTCTTGCATAAAATTCTCAGACGGATTGTTCGATTGTTCTATGCCTTATTTGTTGCTCAATTCAATCTGCTCACAATTAGGAAAAGCATTACAATTTATAACCTGTAGCAAAAACCAAAATTTTGTACCTTTGTATGGTCATCTAATCCTCTTGAACAGTCAGCAAGTGGTACGACTCAATAATTAAGGAAATATTTTCTAATTTATATTTAGTGGTTTGACGAGAGAGATATTCAGTATTCGACGCAATTGATGTACGGTCTCCCGGTTTCTTTAAAAAATTCGGTGCTGAAAATACCTCACCATTTGCGTAAGAATTGTTTTTATCAAATTTCAAATTTGCTAATAACAAATGTTTCCCATTTTCTGAAAATTACACTAGGCCGGGTATATCGACACCTATTTATTCTTTAAGATAAAAACAGAGGTGTAATCAAATAGCTGAAAGTTAATTTTCGCTATTGAATTCAGCTGTTTGTGTGATTGCCCTCAGCATTGTTGTATTTTTCTTCCTCTTTATAGAAGTATATTGTTATTTGCACGGATTTCACTTGTTTATTTATGTTGCAATGATTAACGCAAATATAAAGGATTTAATAAAAAGTTGCTTACTACCCGAATTAAAGGAAGATTTCGACTCTGCACTTATTAACAAGGAGTGTTTCAAATCCTACTATGAGTGCTTAATGATACAACTACCCGGATTATTCGATTGGATGCACGAACAAGAAAAATGGTTATTTTCTAGTAAGGAAAGTGATGAGGAAAAGCAGGACGTACGCATGTAAATTCTCCTTTACTCTTCAACATATATTAACCTTGATCCTTACCATTTCAGATTCAAGGTCAACTAATAATTTTGCTCAGTGAATTGTCCGAATTGTCCTCTTTTGAAGCCATTTACAGTTGGGATAGCAATTCGCAACTCTTGACTCATGCTGAAAGATTTTTGAATCGTTTCGAAATACGAATGTCTCCTAAAGCAGAGGGAATTATTCTTAATTACTATGAAGAGAAATTACACAAAGACAGATGGAAGAGAAATTTGGGAGCAATTCATGGTTTTGCTCGTTATTTAGAAGTATAAAGCTGAGTTATTTTTAATGTCAAAATTTTGTAAAAACTTAACGTTTTAATAGCATCGTTTTCAAGGTTCCTTCGGTATGACCCAACTATTCTTAAATTTTTCTTTAGCAGTAGCTTTAAATGTAAGAACTTGTCATGAGTCACACTACAAATATTTAAGTACAAAAATTTTCCACACTATGCTTGACCAAGGCGTAAGTTGATCAAAATTTCATTACATATTAATTCTGAACTAAAGTATGGCTTTTTACAGAACGCAAATGACATACGTAAAAGAAATATACATAGCGTTATATACGATGCTGCACTAAAAGACATTTACATAATGGATTCTTTGCTTTTTGTGAAATCGCTATGGAACTGTTTATTGAAATGCTTAAATTTTTATTCCGATATCGACAGTTTTACGGTAGCTTTCCTTTCATTTATTAATCTATTAAATATATTAAATTAATCATTAGTTTTGTTTTCTAGTGGAGTCAGGTAGACGATCTCTTAGAAGTACTTATACGCAATGTTACTCTTGCACCTGATAGTTCAACTTCTTTACTTTTAACAACCTTCATTAATAGGTTAATGGTGTACTTTGCCATTAATAATCGAGAACTCGAGGAAAAATTAAAAACCGACTTAACAAAGATAAACTGCCTAAAAGATTGTCGTTTGTTATTTTCCCAAAACACTAGTTATACATCTTATCGCTGGGCTAAAAGTATATTGCAAATGTTTATTCTGGAATCTCACAAGTTAAAGCAATCTCCGGACATCTCTTTAAAATTATTAAATGTATATGGAAAACATTTTGACTGGTCTTCTTAATTCTGTAGTTTATATTTTAGGAGTTACATCACTGCTATCTTGTTACTATCTTGCCCATAAATCTGTGCGTTGTAGAGAGCCACCTAGTCGAGTTCATGGACAAATTTAATATTATTTTGATGGAAGTTATTAGAATTCAGAAAGAAAATGAAACTATTTTGAAGGTAAGTTGAAAGTGTTTTTCTCTTCTACTGTTCATTATTTTTCAGTTTTTTCGAAGGCTATCACGGACCTTTTGGAAACATTTTACTTGCATTTGGAGAACTGCTCAAAATCTTCAAAACTGCTTAAGTATAAAAATGCCTATTGTGAACTTTTTAAACATCCGCCATTTATCAGTTATGTTTCTGTGATGTGATCGTGTAAAACAAATTTATTTTGAAAGAAAACGACATAATAAAAATAAAGATTCATGAAATAATTTTTTCCCCATTATTTACTCGCCAATGTTCAATTCACTGCTCGGTGCGTCCACTTCGATGTTGAGACATTGATCAATAATGCATTCAGTCAAAACGTTTTTCAATTGATCGGTTACGCATTGTACATGACCTTCCAACACTTGAGCCTTGCTATCAAATTGATTTCTACCTCCGCCTCTTGCGGTGTTGGTTAAGTCTTCTTCATCTTCATAACAAGTGTCCAATCTTTCAAAATCAAGCGCTTGATTAATGCGTTGCATTTCGGAACGTTGACGAATCAGAAAATCTTGCACGGAATCTGAACGACAATAATAAATAATGCAACAATACTTTTCTGCTAGTAATTTTAAAAACCTAACCACCACCATAAAATCATATAAGAATTATTTAATCATTTAACTGTTCCATCGTCCTAATTAATCAAATGGGAGAATTGTTCTTAGATTCTTTATGTAGCTTTTATAAATATTTGCATTACATGATGCAGTTACGCCTGCGGTATTACGGATGTTCTTCGAGAGAGAAGTGAAACAGACCTCATGTGCATTTCAGCACAATATATGGAGACAAACAAAAATGATCATATGGAGGAGTATTCAAAGCCTATAGACGCGCAAATGGAACGATAAATACGATCTACTTTTTTGGTGGTGAGTACAGCTAGTAAGTGAAATATATCGCGATTATTTATTGGCCTATTAAGCCTTGTGATAAACGAGGTATTTTTTTTCGAATTACATATGCTGCCCCCCCGTATACCGTATACGTTATTATCTTACCTCTTTGTGCGCCATCACTATCAAGGATTTCGGATCCAGAATTAGCTACTGATCGGGTGCTTTCGGAATCGAAGCCTTTATTGAGACAATTCAAGTTCTCCGATACAGACTCCATTATGTTCAGCTTGTAGAAATGTTTTTCCTCTTCGATCTCGGCCTTTAAGCGTTGCATTTCGTCGTGTAATTTCTTACGTCTTTCTTCCAATTCTAACAGTTTCGCTTGCTCATTTTCCAATGTTTTGCACAATTCTTTGAAGGTATTATTAGCAATATCAACCAACGATTGCGATTTATCAAACACAGACGCACTTGATTCAGCCTCCGTTGCCACAGATGATGTAGTGATAGGATCAGTAGTTGATGGTGGTGGTGCTACAGATGGTATAGTCAACGACGGGGCCGTTATTGATGCAGTAGTCATGGATACGATATCCTCGTCTGTTACCGATCTGGTGGCGGAGGATATATCATTAAAATCAATTGGCTGTTGGGAACTGGACATTTTTTTCAACTTTATTGAGCTCGTATCAATAATATTTTTATAAAATATATTTTTCCTTTTTTTTTTTCTCAATATATTGTAGAAGAGATCCTTTTCCGCTTTTAAATGAAAACTATGAAATTTTGTTGACAACTATTTCTCAGTTATTTTGAAGTTTATATATGGGTTCAGAAATTCATTTTTTGAAAAAGAAAAGAAAGACACCGCAGTGTCTAGTGTACTTCATTTGTTGAATATAGAAAAAAGGGAAAGTGATTTTCCACGCGGAGACTAAATGTTAACTTTTATTTTTTTTCAGCTCTGCTGTCTCTCCAAAAGTAGTTTTTTCATTTCTAATTGCAAAAGTGTTTTCTTGTATTCGGAACTTTCAGCTAGTCTTGCGTAACACACGGCTTTCGTGTGATAATACTCGGCTGCAGCATTTTCCAATTCCTGCCGCAATTGCGAATTGTCTCCAGAATATAACACAGAATCTTCTACAACACCCGAATCATTTTCAATATTCGACAATACGTCACCATCATCTTGATCATCTTCGTAAGCAGCGGCATTGATTACAAACGGCAAACACTAAAATAGCGTAAGATATTTAAATACAGCGTAAAATAAATAAAATTTACACCGAATACTCAATTGTATATTACAAACCTACCCGGTCTACAGTTTCTGCTGGCGACATATCAAGTTGTTATTGTACATTCTGCGGCCTTTTGTCCTAATTACTTTGAACTGTTTTTCTTATATTAATACGTAAATTAACGAAAAAAAAAAAAAAATTAAAAAAAAACAACGCCTCAAATTTTTATCTCACTAACAAAAATCTGCCAATTTTTCATTAATTCAAATTTAAAGTAACTAAATACTATTTTCTTAATTGATTCGTATCTCGTTAACACTTTTCATGCTTGAACGTGGTCAATATTATGACTCAAACAATGTTACATTTAGCTTCCTATGGATTCGTTGGAGTGTTCACGGTTCATTTCTAATTTTATAATTTCATGATTTAATTTTTGAATTTTCAATATCATTACATTTCTTTCAATTAGTATGTTATCCATTTCTCGGTTCAAATAATTGGTTTTTTGTTTAAAATATTCGAGTTTAGCTTTCATAACACTTTCACAAGTTTTTCCGCTTCTACTACCTTTAGACGATGCAGGTGAGGGTAATTCCTAAAATGGAGAAAAGTATACAACAATTTACAACTGACTGATATTCTTTTTAAATTTTTCCTCCGCGCTATTCACAAACATGCTCACTTGACATATTTGAACCAAAGCGGATAAATAGCTGTATAGTATGTGAATGAATAGGAGGTGGTATACGTTCCGTGTGGCTTGTTAAAGTTTTATAAACGATCCTTGAAAAAGGAACCGTCTTGCTAAGCTTAAATGGTTTTAATAGCACTGAAGATGAACTTTGGGGTACACCTTTCACAGGTGAAATATTTGTAAGCCTAGTCGCTTAACTTTTAATCTCTAATTGAAAAATATTAAATTCTGAGCTCTTGTTTCAAATTTCGTAAATCGCCTGTTTTCTTATATGTGCATTTATTTATAAAATAACGCAATGCTTTTGAAATTTTTATTAATTTCTTTTTTCTCCCAGTTTCAAGCTTTAATGGATCAAATGTTTGTAACAAACATTTCAACATATTCCAATGTTTCCAATTTTAAACAATTAGTTCTTCGACGAAAAAAGTCGTAGGTGTACAAAGCAGGAAATTGCAAACGTGCTACTTTGGATGCACTGCAGTAGTACAATATACGTTTTGTTTTTAAGTTCTAAGTCTTAAATGTTTCGTTGACAAGATGCAAGGTTAAGAGCGAATCACCGAAACTGGACAAAAGATTCACACTCGATCGAGACTAAAAAAGTGTGTTTAATGCTCTCTACAATCACCTGCAAAATGTTGCCAAGTCATTGATTTGAAACAAGTATGCGAGAAACAAAATGTATGGTATAAGCGGTCGATTTGCAAGCAAACATCATAAATAAGCCAGCGATAGGTTATAAAAACTACTTAAAACAAGTTAAACGTTTTTTAATCAGCTTCAGTTTTGTTAAAAGATAAGGCTAACGGAAGACGGCTGAGAAGGGCTGCAATTACGTGAACATAGTAAGTAGAATAACAACTTTGCGTTCAGCTTTTCGACGAGAACTACTTAAACCTAATGTTGGACCAAATTACGAGATGCGCTTAATGGTATTACAATAAACTTGCTTTTATTTATTTTCATGGTAATCCCGAATGCGTAAAAAATAAATTAATTTCTAAATGGAAGGCCTATAATGCTTTCTTAATCTTCTTATGTCATTGCATTTTCGAGGGATAGCTAATATTGCGTCCCTACCTATGCAACAGAAACGATTTCGATTTCGTTTGGCATCGAAAAAGACGATTCAACGGAATTTGATGAACAACAAACTCAGCCAAATCTATTCAACTTCCCTTACATAGGCAGTTTGCTAAAAACGTTAAGCTTATTATCTAAACAATAACAAAAAAATATATATATATATTTAAAAATTTGTTAATTTTAGGCAAGACCTTTCATAAGAAAGCTTATTTCGCTAGATTTAGACAACGCAAATTCGCGTTTTGGTCCCCATTTAACGAAAAATCTCTCATGTTTTATCCCGGTTTTAGCAACGCTTGCTGGCCTGAAAGTGAAAGGCTCTTTGAAAAACCACCTACGGAATCCTGCTGATGATAAAAGTATGATACCAGACTATAACATGGCGAAATTTTGGATTTCTTTAGCCAATCTATTTAATAGAAGGTATTCCTTATCGAAATTTCAGGAAGTTCCTGAAAGCAATAATTAATGAAGCGCTTTTCTGTCGAAATTACCTATCGGTCACAACAAATTTTGGAAACTACCTAATGTACGGAAACAAAACGCTTATTACTAGTGAATAAATAAGAATTGGCTAATAATACTGAGAAAGATTGTGTCAACACTGATCAATTCTCTAATTCAAGAAAATTAAGAAAGGCTTTTTGCTAGGAGCTAGACATAGACCTTTCTACTAATTTTAACAATGTTTCCTTCGCTAATATCTCTGAAATAAGGCCTTGCTTCAAAATTTTCCTGTCTTTGCCTTATAGCATATTTAATTTCTGCTTACCTTTAGAATTGTATCATCTCGTGCTTTTTGCTCTTCCGGGCTGTTCAAAATATTCACCTTTTCATGCCGAATAGACGCACTTTCATCTTCAAGTATAAGATCGTGCTAAAATTACAATTTCAGAAGAAAGATATTGCCCTCCTTTACATAATCTTGATGTTTCTCTACTTACATCTGTTCTCGCCCTTTTTGCATAGTCTAAGTTGTTTGCTCTTCCGGAGCAGCCAATTTCCGGTTTGCATGTAGACTCATGCTAAAATTGTAATTTCGTAAGAAAGGTGCAAATTAGGAGATTTTTTTAATAATTTATGTAATCTACGAGATTTGCGCAGACAGCCTATCTTTATGCCCATCACGTTATATGTTGGAAAGTATGATTAAAAATACTATTACCGTTAACTCATGGATTTCCTTTGCCGCTGGAGTAACTGAGCACGCATTCCTGAAAAATAGTAATGAATCGTTAATCAAACGCCTTTCAAAGAAAGTCTTATGATATATACCAATGAGCTCTCATCCGTGCTTCAGCCGTATTTTGTAGTTCCTTATCGCAAATCTTACATTTTGCCACGTGCTTCCCCTTAATGATGCAGTGCGTAAAACCATATAATTGATACCCTTTTCCAATTTTTCTGCCGACCATTTTATGAAAATCTGGTTTATGATTGTTTGTATTTGCAATGAATTTTTGTTTTTTTTTTTTTGTTTATTCAAAGTAATTAATTAGAGTTGCTGACGATGAAACCGGGGGAGCTTTTATTAATTGCTGACTCTTTATGATCGATTTTTTACACCTTTGGCTTGATCTTCTCCTCCTCTTCGAGAATTCAGCCAATCAAAATCTCGTATAAAAAGGTTTGTTTTTCTTCTTCTGTTATTCAGTAAACCAACAACCGAAAGTTCGCTGAGATGTGTAAAAAAGGCTGAATGTAAACACAGAGCTCTTTGTTTGGCCCTTAGTAAAGTAGAAGTTCGATTTGGTATACAATATTTTTTCTTTTTGGGATGTTGAGTTAAGATGGACCAAGCCAATAATTTTGTGACCTACATGTGCAGATAATAAACAGTTGTAATTATTGGTAAGAATTACGTATAAAACACAACAAAAAAAAAAGCGGTCGTAATAGCTGACGCCAATATGTTAAGTGCAATTGTCGATTGTTGAGCTGTTCAAAGTCATGTGAACAAAAAGAAAAAAAAAAACAGTGTTGCAAACTTAGGTAGAAAAAAAAGAGGAATAGCAATAGGAAATGATTGACCGCAAAAAATAATTTAAAACGACGAATTCGCTTTTCTAATAAAGCCAGTTAGTTCCTCGAGATGGCGTACATTTTTTGCTACAAAGAGATCGAGAAGAACATTATTTAACTTGAAGAAGCTAATAGAACCTCTAATACCGTCAAGCATCTAAAAAAATGTCTTAAATGTACTTTATGCTCTTTATGCTCTTTAATCCCTTTATATGCGGCACTAGATGTAAGCTAAATAATAATATTAATTGCTTCGGAAAAGGTTTTTGGTTGGGCCGCAAAGATAGTGGGTTTAATTTAGTCGTCGTTTTTGAATATTCTTCCACAGAAAACCGTTAGCTAGTTTTTCTTTTCATTTACAAGTTTTATAAAAAAAAAAATGGCAACGCTTTGCTATGAATAAAAAGAAGAACAAAATTATTCACATGTTCATGGTTTTTTTTTATCAAGCACTCAATTTCTTTTGGAACTCCTCGGTGCTGATTCTAACGTTGCTTTTGTTTTATTATAATTCAATAATTTTGAAAATCTTTTGCGCAATCTCTTCAAATTCATTATAGAGTTGTTGAAAGATGTGGTTGCGAATTGCCCGTATTGCCCATCAACTTGATTTAGTATCCACAGACGTATTTGAAAAGGAATTGAAAAGTTTAATAGAGTTCTTCCAAGCTTAAACAAGATGACACAATCATAGGCTTTGCTGATGTAAATTAATTTTCGTTGTTTGATATTCATGTTATAATCTAATCTTTAATTTTCTTTTCACAGCATTGGAGTACCAATTACACGTCAAGGCTACGATCTCAGTGAGACCACATGAAATGTGCTGACTCAAAATGTGAATGCCTGTAAACCGGGCAGAGTATGTGCCTTAAAAATAGGAGTATATGTGTGTCCTATTT
>KK502695.1:255347-271824 GCA_000688735.1 Glossina austeni
ATGCATTTTAACCGTGGGCCCGTCTCTCTCTTCTCATATTTACATTTTATTTTAGTCCATACATTTTAATTTAGTTGAAAAATTACTTACCTTTTAAAAAGTTGTCTTTTTTTCTATTTTATAAAAAAAAAGGTGTTGATTGCGTTTAATCCAAATTTTATTCACTGTCGCTCTTTGGCATAATCATCAGCATTAATATAGTTCTTTTCCTTTTTCTTAAAACAATGTGCCGTTATTAGTGGGATCGATCCAACAACGTTCGCAAATTTCTCGAATTTTTGTTTTTTTTTCCAAATTTTCATCATAACTGATGTAGAACACAGTTCGAGAAGAATTCAATCTTTTAAAAGCGACATGCAGAGGAGCTCGCCCTTACTCAGGGCATATATGTATTTCAGGAGATGTCAAAGATGCATTTTGTGCCACTAAAAACATGTTTTGGTCACAATTTCAATCACAAGAGCTTTTTCACAAACGAAATCACCCTTCTTTCGACCAAACTCGGACTAAAGCAAAAGAAATAATTCGTATAAAATCTTATTTTTTATTTAAGTCAAAGTATTATTTCATACCAATTTAACATGAAACACAGCAATACCATCCAGCTAGGGAAGCTAGGAGCATTAAGCAACTTTTTAAACCGACATATAATCTCGCGCTCAACATAGTTCAGAAGCCCTTAGATGGGAACACACTTTATTTCGTACAATACTTTATTGTCGTACAATATCCAACAGCAACTTTGGCGATCTACTTGTATACCTTATATAGATTTACTTTTATAGATTTTATAGGAGAAGTAATTTCCTTTATCCAACGTTTTGACATGTGCCTACAATTATCGACCGTACATGAATCAATGCCGCGTTATGTTAGTCAAATCGCCCAAAACTATAACTCCATCTTCACGCTTTGTACTACGAATTACTTTTATTACAATTTAAATACAATTGTTCCAATTCAAATTTAACTTTCTTCGCTTGCAAGGCCGACAAATGCTTTTGTATGCGAAAATAGGCCGCTTTCTCTCGAAAGTATTCAGTTTCAGCAATAATGCGGGCGTCTTCCAAGGAACTTTTACGTTTCGTTGAAGGTTGGCTGCCGTTATAGCATTCGTCCCTTTCAGTGCTTATGAAATCAGTGTTTATAAAATTAACCAATGGCTGTAAATAATATTAATATTAATTATGTAGAAATGGGATAAGCACTCAAAGAACATTTTTTCACCTCATTGTCTTCGTACGGATCTATATCGGGTTCGTCGCAATAAGAAGTCAAATGAGTTCTAGACACTCTTCTCGTCGGCTGATTTTCTGTTTTAATTGGAACGGCCGTCGAAATATCATTTAAATGGCTGGCAGAACTATTTAATTCTTTCATACGCTGCAAATTCTCAGGATCTCTTTGTCCTCTTTGAGTAGCGTCGATTTGATGTTTAGCCTTTAGGTGTCGCAAAATGTTGCCGGTATTACCTTGATAGTTTTGTTCATGGCGGCATACGCGACAACGGACGCGAGCGCGACTTAATTTCTCAAAATATTTCCACACTAAACTTTTGCGCTTTCTAATCGGCAACTCCTTGTTAGATTCATTATCACTGCTGCTCATGTCGGGCATTTCAAGTCGGGTCTATTTTCAAATTCCACTTTAAACTGTTCGCTTTGTGTTGATGTGTTTATTGTTCGTAAACGAATTATTTTGTTCATCGATGGAATTTATTTTAATCCGAATAAAAAATCATAGGATATTCGTATTAAAAATGTTGCTTTCATTGGTGTCGTAGAATTTAGTTTAACATATATTTAACACAGCTGATTAACCGGTAACGGGTAACCGGATAGTTACATTATTTTTTATTTTTTTATGAATTCATTTGCAGCGCAAGGGAAAGACATCAAAAACTCAACGCTACAGTTGATTTGTCAAACATGTTGTTATGTTTAGATTATGTCTGTAGCTTATGTTACACTAGATTAGTCCAGCGCTTTCAAAAATGGAAAATAATGAAATGTCAATTGTACGGTAGTCTGTAAAAGCCATTGGTTCCTCATCACATAAGACAACTCTGCGAAATATCGCTTAAAATACTAAAAGTTCTGTGGTAAAGATGAATCCATTTTAATTTTAATTAATAATGCGATTTAATTGTAATTATTCAATGATTAATTACAGATTAATGATAATATCAGCAATTTAGGTTCCCATACAAAATTAAGGCTTCACCCATTCTGATGGTTTTCATTCCAAATCAGTGAGATTATGCTCACTTGCTTTCGAAGGGCAATTCAGTTTAAATTCGCTTCAAACAAAAGACAAATATTTAAAACCCCAAGAAGCGAAAGATTACGTTTTCTCGAAAAAAATGATTGCAATAATTACTGAAACAACTTTTAAAAGCCTTAAAAGTTAATAATAGTATTTATGGATAGGTATCACTGGATTCGTTTCAAACTGATTGAAGCGTTTTAAGTAAGCAAACTGTTAAGCAGCCCTTTTTCGTCTGCAGTTCTATTTTTTTAACGTTAATTTAGTAAAGAAATCCTTTACCAATGATCCATTTTTTTAACCAATGCAGACAGAAATATACATTAACAAGGTTAATAGGTTAAGTTCAGTAATTTCGTGTAAATTATAAACATTTCAAGAGATAAAAACGAATATTTACTAAGAAATTTTTTAAAATATCTACAAAATCTTCATCATGATGAAAATGGTCAAACTATTTATATTTTATTGAAAAAGAACTTGAATTTTGATATTAACGCAAGTGATTTTGCCTTACGATTTCAATCATTTTACCGCATTCTCTTCTTACTTAAACATAAAATAAAAGTTAAACGTTTCACTTAACCTACAAATATTGCAACCTTTTTAAGAAATTATAATAACGGAAAAGACAATTTTTACAACTCACTCATATCAATGTTTTAGAATCCTCCAGATTTTCCCCTGACTATCTTAACTACTAAGTCACAAAAATATAAAACTAGTAAACTGTCACCAGAGAGCTTAGGACCAAATTTATTGCTCTAAAGAAACTTAACGATAGGTAAAGATAGCAACAAGGGTGAAAGTAAAAATTCTGGCTCTTCTGCGGAAGAGGAGCTACAGTTTCCAAATGATATATGGATTTGCAAACTTCGAGAAGCATATTAGCTCGTTTCAAAAAGCGGGCACACTTTGAACGTTAGAAGCGATAGGAGCTATATAATGACGTCTAGCATTTATAGCAGTTGATGTTAATAGTTTGATTAAAGTCGAAAAATTAATTTCACTTTAGCATAAAATACCTTAGTTTCGATGATTAGAAAACATTCCAAATAGCATAATATATCCCCGAATAATCGCATTTCTAGCATAGGTGACGTTAAAGGGTTACGCGTTGATTTTTTGAAAAATAAGTTCTAACACCAAGCATTGTGCCATTGTTTTCTAAGATTTCATCTTATATTTTGCAAATAATTCTTCTAACTCTAGTTTCAACTTTTTGGCTTGCAACGCAGCCAAGTGCTTTTGCATGCGGAAATATGCGGCTTTTTCGCGGAAATATTCCGTTTCAGCTACGATACGATCGTCTTTCAGCTTATTAGTGTGGGCAACAGATTGAGTAAGTATATTATCCTTTTTTGTGGTGTCCAGCAATTCGTTATAATCAAAGTTAATAACTGGCTAAATAAATTAAAATGATTTTTACATAAGCTAATGAATTGAAATGAAATACTTTCGCACCTCGTCTTTCTCTTCATAAGATTCATTTAGAGAATTTTCATATGCGGTCGATTCACGTTTTCTAAACTCCCTCTTGGCCAGATGTTCCCTTTTAATGGAAAACGAAGGCGTCGGTGCCAATTTCAATGAATTTTCATTAATTTGACAACTAGCGTCCAACTCTTGCATACGTTTTATATTTTTAGAATCCTTTAATCCTTTGATAGTCGCATCCAATTGATGTTTGTTTTTTAAATGCCTTAGTATATTGCCTGTCGTACATTGATAATTTTGCTCGTGACCACATATACGGCATTTGATTTTTGATCTACTTATTTTATCGAAATATTTCCAAACTAAGCTCGTACGTCGTTGTCCACGGTCTTCCTTAATTGATTCATTTTCACTGCTACTCATATTGATCTAAGAATTTAACGGATCACTTCAGTCATTTTAGGTTAATTTAATACTAATTTAAACTTTATAAATTTCTATAATTTTCTTCTTTTTTTTTTTTTAACTTATAAACCCGTACATTGCTTCATAGTGATGCATAAACAAACCGCTGGCATAGCAAAATAAAATTAAATAATCGAAAAATAACCGGTTCGATGAAAGCATAAAACTCAAGAAAAAAAAAAGAAAACTTAAAAACAACCTCAACACAAGTTTATAAATTTTCAAACAGTGTTGCGCTTTTTTACGGTTTGAGATGCCAGACGCCAGTAATTTATATTCAGCATTAGCGAGGTGTGTGTATATGTGCGATATAAGAATCAATTAGTTTTTTCTTCTCTCTCTATTCATTTAGTAGTGATTACTCTTGAAAATGTAGAAAGAATTTAATTAAAGAACTTATTGAAAAATACCGATTATTAGCTAAAGCGAACTAAATTCAAAATCATACCGCAACGATTGGTATGAGATAAACAATAACAAATGGAATATCAAATCCTTGATGAGGATACCTTAACTGAAGTTGATATCTTAGGGAAAAATTCGGATAGTGGACGCGATAGTAGTGAAGTTGCCTTTGAAGCGTCTAAATCAGATTCGGGCATAGCGACTGATTCAAATACGCCATCCAAACGAAAAATTAGTTTTGCCTGGGACTACTTTCGCGCCGTCTACGGCACTAGTCAATATCAGTGTTTGGTTTGTCAAGCTTGTGTGGGCAATAAAATTAGTAATTTGGCACGCCATTTGGCGGTATCTCATGACATTACAAGGCAGAGCGTGGTCCGTATTAAAAGACAATTTAAAATTTCCATCTTTCACTAAAAATTTATGTTTCCTTTAGAAAGGCGAGTATTTTTCTTTACGAACGCGCCCTAGTCGCAGCTTCATTTGGAAATATTGCACAAAGGAGAATAACAAACAGGCTCGCTGTCATCTCTGCAATAAAGTTTTATATTTCGGTGGCGGGAATACAGCCAATATCACCAAACACTTGAAACGTATGCACGGTGATATAATCGAGAATAAGAGCGTAAGTGTATCGGATATTTAAAAAAATTCATAATTTCATATTTCATAAAAATCCAGGATTCAGTTATGGATGACGAGACGATGCAAGCAACTGCAGCACTGAATCAAACAGCTTATGAGGAAGAGCTTAATGGCCGCAATAGCGACGACGTCAGTTCTAGGGAGCGCAAAGAACGTAGGGGAGCTAGTTATGTTTGGAATTATTGCGAGAAATTATCGAGTCACACGATACGCTGCAAATTATGTACAAAAGTGATGTCCTTTCACGGCACTGCGAATGTAATAACGCACTTGCAACGACGTCATAATGTGCTTGGGGATAGCTCAACGGTTCAGGTCAACTATAAACAAGATAATTTTGAAGGGATAAACATTGCTGAGGGTGCGGATATTTATGACACAACGGATTCTTTACCTAAGGTTGGCCGTAAATCTATGAATAGAGAAAGTGTGGTATGGAAGTATTGCACCCCAATTGGTCAAGATCAGGTGCGATGTTTGTTTTGTAAAAAAAACCTCTCGTATCAGGGCACAAGTAATTTACAACGTCATCTGCATCGTATGCATGGAGTAGTTACGCATGGCCGTAAAACCAAAATACCTGCAGATAGTGAACTTATAACAACAATTAAAGAAGAGAGTTTTAAATTGCCATCAAATGTTGATTTTATTTGGCAATTTTTGAAACAACTAGAAGATGGTCAAAAATCGAAGTGCAATATGTGCGATGCAGTTTTCGAAGCTAAAGAAATCGAAGCCATAGCCAAACATTTAACTATGGTTCATGCCGTTGAACCGAATCCTGATAGTAAATTAAATATACTAAGAACACGAAAACGTACGCGACACGTAGATTTTGTAAGTGTTAATGTTGCAACAATCACAATTACATATAGATAAGAGTTCTTTCTTTTGCAGGAGACCAGTGACGATGGCAATTACGATGAAGATTTCAATATCAGCAAATGGAGTAAAATAGAAGATGCTGATAATCAAATCTCAGATTTCGATGAAAACATTAAAAAAGAGGATTCTTTGTTTGATGACATTATAGAAGAAGATCGGGATCATGCCAACTACGATGAGGATCCTTTTGATCAGAATGTGCGTATAAGATTTCTATGAATTAATTTTTATAACAATTTTTTTGTAATCCTCATAGATAGTACAAGAAGTATCGCAGCCGAATCCCCTTTCTGCGCACAGTTCTCGAGATCATTCTCCTGACAATATAATTCTTCCGCAGACGAATTTACCTTTACCATCATTGTTAACACCCGCTACAACTGCTGCTGCCGGTCATGCAGAATCTAAAATATTATTGAAATTACAAGAAGACCGCTTACGTATGGAAACCGAATATTTTCGCGAAAAAGCCGGTTATTATCGAATGCAAAAGTACCTGACAGCTTTGCAAGCTAAAAAGGTGCGCATTGAATTGCAGCGTCTTAACGAAACTGAGAGTACAGTTGTCACTACAGCCGATTTAAACGGGCCTTACGCTGTAGATGTCGGTCTTTCCGATCACATAAGCACACAGTAGTTCTAATTAGCGTAGTCATCGCATTTATAAACCTTCGTTTCTCGTTATGCTTGAACAGACATAGTAAATTCTATTTAAATAAAATTTTGCAAAGGTGTGCAAACTTTCTGCAAGTACTCAAATTGCTTTAAGGAAATTTGCGTGCGCTGCGAAAGAAAGCAGGCAGCGTATGCGGTTTTTAAAAAGAATCTTTTTTGCCACTTTTCTGATTATGATCGTAATTTGTAATAGTGCAAGCAACAACAAATATAACATTTTATTTAATTTTTGTTTCTTATAAGTAAATATTTCGTTTTATTACGTTCGAGTGATAACGATAGAAAATTTTCACCATCACGAAGCTAGTTCAAAATGAAGTTTACAAATGTCTACATAGTATCTCTAACAATTCATTATTTGAAGCTTCAATTTTTTTTTTTTTTCTTTACTTCGATATTTTTTAAAAGATATATAAATAACTTTATAATCGCAGGAATAAAATAATTTTTTTAGTTCATTCATTTCTATCAGTTAAATTATACTTTTTTTTATTAACAATAAAATAAAAATGGAATTAAAATCTGAACTTTCGTTCCACTTACTTGTATTCCAACTAACTGGAGATATTTATGTTGCGACCAATGCTCAATAAGAATGGCCCATTTTTTTCGCACTATTTCTCTCTTAGAACATTTTCTTTTTTTCATCTTCTACCGTACAAATAAATTATGTAATATGAGCAAAGTTTTTCAATAAAAATTAATTTTCTTGGATCACCAGTAGAAAAAAAAAAAAAAAAAAAACATGCACAAAACAATATATACTTCAATTCATTGTGAAAACGTAAATTTAAAAAAATTATTTACAAGTTTTTTTTTTCCTTTATATATATACAGATATAAATAAAATACCAAGACAATTTTCTTTTACCACTAAATAGCTTTAGTTTCCTTTTCGAGGTAACATAATTTGTGTATGTGTGTGTGTGTTAAATTGCCAAAGGCATAATACCGGTAATATATGCACTACACTAATATATTTCTATGTGCCGACTCATTCAAAGGCTCTAGAACATTGCCTTTCTTTTACGGAAAGGAAGAAGTTTTTCTATTTAAATAAATGGATGACGATTGAGTTTCTTTTTTGACAAGTGTTGCGTTCAGAACGAAAAATATAGAAAATTCTGCACGATATGTGAGAATACGACCGATTATTATATATCACTAGAAAATTTAAGAAATTATGTCTAAATTTGAATCCGCGTTAGTGTTCAAATAAGGCGGTCATAATGGCCATTAATGTAATTCCAGATATAAGGGCAAGGAATTGTTTTGTTGATTCCACGCAACTCTCTTCTTGCAATAGATCCGGTAATACTGTAACAAGGGCAATATGCAAGAAACCGCCAGCTGTAAATGGCATAATCCAAGAAGTTCGAGCTTCTGTAACATATAAACCGTTGAAATAATGATGATATGAAAATATCAGTTACTGTTTTTACCCATGGCAGATGTTACACCCGAGCCACCTATGGCCACCAAAGCACCTAAAAGACCGGCACCCGCTGTCAGCAATTGGGCCCTGGCCGCATCCCATCTATTAAAACCTGAACGCAATAATATTGCAAAATCTCCTACTTCGTGAGGTATTTCGTGTACTGTAAAAATTTTATTCATTCTTCAATAGTTTAGCAAAGGAAAGTATATGTATTTTGTCTTTAAGAGAAGTTGCAAATCGCGTTGATGTTATGTCTATCAACCCGCTTCTTTTCTACATATAAATAAATAAAAAACAAGTAAAAACACTATAGTGAGCTACCCTACACCAGTCCGCTTAATACAGTTATTCATTCGTATAAGCTCTTTTCAAAGTAACGTGTTAAACGGGAAGTGGCGGAAAAGTGGCGATCCGAACCATTTCATTAGCGTTTGGTCTCAAGAACAGGATTTCATTGAAATGTCTCAAAAATTGCGACCTATGAGTTGCACACAAGAAAACAAACCGGACAGATAGACAAAGCTTAGATCGAATCGAAGTGATTCTTCCCTCCTGGGTGCAACAAATTGTTCAGAGTATAAAAACGCAAAACTTTACACAGATGTTCAACACTACAGATCAATTTCTAATACAGACGCAACAAACTGCTTTTACTACTTATTGGAGTAAATTTGCACTTACATAATATAGCGAATGTTGCCAGCACCCCATGACGAAAAGATACTAAGAAAGACCCGGCTACGGCAAGACCGTGTGTAAAATTATCGATAGAATTAGCCAGCAGATTTAAATAGCCGGCCACTTTTCTCGGTTGTTCTTTTTGCTCTTTGATTTTTTGTTCTCTTTCCTTTAAAAAGCAGCCATTCGGTACATCTTCAATATCACATGAACCTTTACCACTACAGTTTTCGGATGTTTGGCCCTCAACGAATTTTCCGCCCGTTTTGCGTAATAAGCAATTAGCTATTTCCACACATTTCGGTTGAGGATTTGTCTCATCGGCATTAGTGTAGCCGGAGAAGACTTTTTCAACTACAGTAAATATTAAAATACCAGAAAGAACCCAAAGACCTGAACGTAATGGTGGTTGGTGACCTTCACTTGCTTTGTGAAAATAAAATGGAATAAATTAGAGTAAGAAAACAACAAAACAAGACAGTGGAAGACCACGACTTACTGAACTGATTATCTCCTTCCCATGCTTCTGGCAACAAATGCAGGAATACATCACCCAAAAGGCCACCGACAGCAAAACTCAAAAGTACCTTCAAAAATTTCGATTCACCGGCTGGTAATAAAGAACGAAAGGGTCACAATAGTTTTTTTTTCTTTCTTTCCTAAAATCCCTTTGCACGATCGTCTTCATACTTACGGTCTTTATAACCTTGTTTTTCCTTGTCATCCGTTGGTATAATTGCCAATGGTAATATGCCGCTTAAACCGATTACCATTGACCCTAGTAACGAGAAGACCCATGGCGTGTATTCGAAAGTTTTAAAATACTCTGGCACGTATTGGTTCATTACGTGTGCGTACATCGTTGCTAGCTGTTCGTCGAAAAATGTCCCTGTGGCATTCATTCTAAATATTGTCGTTATTATTCGGATTAATACGGATTAAACTATATCACAATTGTTTTAAAGGATTATTCGGTTAAAATTTGAAAAACTCTTTACGTTAATTTTAGCGCTTATACACGCTCGGCTAGATCATAGAGGAATTTAGTTATAGAAGAAAAAAAAAAAAAAAAAACAAAACAAAAATATCACGTATCTTGTTAAAGTATATGTATGTATGCACATAGGCTAGCTCATGGCCTTTGCAGATTTTTCAAACAAATTTTGGATTGGACGCGAAATTTTTTTAATAACTCTGGAAAAAAGAGAAGAAAATTTCAATTAAAATTAGTAAGAAGAAATTGACAAAATCTCGACGAATGTTTATTTAAGTAGCTTAAAGAACGCTTCGGAAATTGAATGTTATTTGCTGACACAAGACGACCGACCCGCTTAATAAATTTACCATTCCGTCTTGCTCTTATTTTTCACTCGATTTTTTAAAGAATTATGTCGTATGCCTTATGACGTACGATCAATGGATGGAAATGGAAATGGAAATGGATGGAAATTAATTCGGAATTTATCGCGGCTTTACGAGATTTTATATAAAAAAAAAATATTTTAAAATAATTTGTTAAGATTCCTCCCTTCCACTTTTTATACCTATCACCCACGCATGAGGGATATATTCATTTTATCAAAATGTTTTCAATCTTCAAAAGGAGGCTTCACAAGTCCCAAAAGGTGTATATAAACTATTTTGATTAATATGCATTGTAATAATTTTCCACAATAAATCTCCTTTTTAAGAGAAAAATTGATCAACATTTTTGCAAACACTTAATAATTAATGATATTTCCACCAAAGAAGAATTAACTTTCGAAGTTTTTTTTTAATTTACCTTTTAAAAGAAAAGCGATGAATTTTAATAATAAAAAAAAAACCGTAACTTTTTAAAACAAAAACTTTTTAGCCCCTTTTGCACTATTTTAATAGTTAAAGTACTACCAAACAACGAAAGGTCTATATAGCTTTTGCCTAAGAAATAAAGAGGCAAAGCAAGCCGCAGTCAGCATTTTATCTCTGAGTCTTAGCAACGAATTAAGACATGAGACTATAAACAAGATGAGTAAGCAAATACTCTACCACAAACTTTTCCAACATCATCAGGCAATGGATCCAGGCTCACACAGAGGGAGTGAAGTACAGCGAGAGAGAGTGAGAGGCTAAGAGGAATAAAGGAGGGGAGAGGCTTCAAGAAATTAATCGCTCCTCTATTAATAATTAAATCCAGATAAAGGCTTCCTTTACAAATATCACGTTTTTCAATTTATAACTGAATTAGTCGATTGGGTTTTGCGCTCCGCACAATGTCTCATTTATGTGATAAATATGGAGGGAATTTTATTTATACACTTATCTTTGTTTGTTTTTTATATTCTATGGTGGCAAATTGTGATTAATAATTTAATATTTTTCACAATACTTACATACGTGTGTGTGTGTGTGTGTGTGCTTACATGTTCATAGGTGTATTTCAATCGTGTATCATATATATTCTTATCAATAAAGTCGTGGACTTTTGTAATTACACTTCTTTCTCGGTTTTACATTCAGTTCATATAAATGTAAATGTAGTCGAGAACTGAAGAATTATTTATAAATTTTTTGCAAATAGGTGATTGAACGAAATAGATGTAGTGAGAAGAGCTGTACGTTACATTTTTATCGGCATCTATGAACTTCTCACCTTTTTTAACTTATACACCAGAGAGGTAATAACCACTTTTTTTTTTCTTTTTTAGAAATATATCGTTATCTATATTTTTAAAACTTTTTAGAGTAGTACGGAAAAAGTATTTGAAACTAACTTACAATAATAATCATTTTAATCATCAGAATTTTGGGAAGAACAAAGCGATCTAAAAAATAACGTTTTCCCTATTTTTATGCCATCACTTCAAGTAAAACTAATAAGCCACGAATAAGGTAAAAATGAATGGAATTAATTACGGAGACATTTCTAAATTCAATATTTAAGAGAAGAAAACTAATTACTTGATACCCGATGAGGACTTCAAGCCTTTTTTCAAGCCAAAATTTAATTAATGATATAGTGAAATTCTATGTATTAGTATGAAGTGGAAATTTGAATCCATTTCATGAATTAAAATAAAATTATGACTATTAGTCATAAAATTCTTTACCATAAACGCTCATGCGAATCAGAAATTTTTGACGGATTTGACTAACATCAATAACGACAGTTCAACCAGAAGGAATAATAGGAATAAAAGGTAATCGAAATGCAACTAAAAGATTAAGGAAAGAATTAACCACAATTAGTACGCTTCACCTTATCTTACTTACGTAAAGCTATAGTCAACAAAATGCCAGCAAATAATCTTCCGAATGTAGTTAAAACTATATTAGAAGTAAAATTCTTCGAAATATTTTCGAGCAAAGTGATAACGACAATTTTCGTTGCGCTATCAAATAATAATATGCATACGTATTATACGTATAAAAGCATCCCTGCGAACATTGATTTGATAGTTAAGATAAATACTCATTTAAGGCGTAATATTTATGGTACATTTACATTTTGAAAAGAATTTAAAAGCTTTTAAATAACAAAAAAAATTCTCCCAAAAAAAAGCGAGTATGAAAGCTATATAGACACTGGGACAAACTCTGAGCACTAGTTTAACAATTAACGAATCTGGCGAATATTATTGCTGTATATCGGCATCTACCATAGCATCTAAATTATTGTCAACATAACACACCTGACTAGCTTTCACTTTAATCAGCCGCATTCTTTTGAAACATTTTGTTACAATTGCGTGTGTATTGAAAACGTTGCTTTTTTACATTCTTAGTCTTGAAGACGCCGTAAACTATGCTAATTTTGAGTGGCCATAGACTAGTTCTCGTTCCCCTTCGAACTTCAAACTGTATTGAAGATTGAAATTGTGCTGTGTGAGTGTTCTTTTGTGCAAATACATACAAAAAATACATACAAAAAATTAATAAAAGAGAGTGAAATTAAAAATTATGTAAACTTTCAACCAATCCCCGTTAGAAGAAAAAGTGAAGCGAAATATTCTACTTGTTATAATCGTCCAGTAGTTGAAAATCTTAATTACAATCTTAAAATTTCGTGTTGTAGAATACCGGCTATGCTGTTAAAGAAAAATCTTCTTTAGTTCCATTTTCAAGCACGATTGCAAGCAATTTGCAAATTACCAAATATATCGAAAAATGTTCGTGTGGATATAAATATGTATGTATATTATTTGCAGTGCAATGGAATATACGGCACGAATCATATGTATGCGGAAAACAACCGTTCAAAGTCATTAACTTAATAAGAACCTTTGCAGCCAAATGTGTATATTAAATAGTAAAACGGCCAACCAATTACGTTGTACGAGTATTCAAAAAAGTAAAAAAATAAATAAATAAATAGGTATTCATGCGGCAACTCAAATAACACCATCTAAAATAAATACGTCGAAGTCGTTGCTTCTGATTAATTGTGGATATGCAGCCAACGTAGAGCGTGGACCTTTATGCATACATTTTCCATTGTTTAACTCTAATTAAGTTTTCTGAAATTGTTTTTTTTTTTGTTTTAGTTTTAGCGGCCTTTTGCGTAACTATAAGCATAAGTTTTGTAGATTTTTTTCACTATAACAATCCGAAATAAAAACATAAAATTGCTCACATACACACTTTTAGCCGTTGCAAATGGAACGATAAAAGTATCACACTTATATTTTTCGATGGCGGGCGTAATTATTGCATGCAAAAGATCGATCAATGAAAGCATTTCATTGCAAACAACATTTGTCGTCATAAAATAGGAAATGTAATATCCTTACCTTATTTTCTTATTTTTGATATTAATTGGATATAATTCCTCCGAAAGGGTTGAGTCTACGAAAATTATTTGTTTGATGCTTGAATTTTCTTTTACTTTTTGACTAAAATTGTCAAATTATAGAAATAATAAGCTTGTTGCCGAGTTATTGTTTTTTCTTTGAACTCTTATTACTGCGCAGTTGCTCTATTATTTATCACTAGTTTGCACTGAAACTGAGTGATTTCTATTTTTCATTTTTGTTTAAATAAAATGCACAGTCAGTTCAATTCGCTATAATAATTTTTATAAAACTTTACACAAAACGGACATCGTTATTCCGCGTATATATTAACATTTCACTATATTCTCAGACGTTTTGGAAGTTCGGATCCTAGTAAACGAGAACGCTGTTTAATTAATAATAATGTTTTTATAATAATAAGAAAACGTTTGACTGATAAAGCGTTTAATATATGCCGTATGTGCCGTGTACAAACAATATGGGGGATAATGATGTCAACTTTGTGCTTTCAATGTGCGATTTCGCGCTTTTTGTATTCTGGTTAAAAATATAAAAATATTAACGACAGCATCCACTTTAATCGAGTTATAAAAATTGTTATTTAAAAGCATGCCAGTTACAGAATGGACAAAAGTAAAGCGTGCCAGTTGCAGAATGTACAGAAATAAAAATTCAGAAATTTCAATTCCTTAGAATGATTCAGAAATAAACACAAGATAGCAAACTAATAAAGAGAAAACATACATAGATTGCCTGGTTCTCTTTAACGAGCGTATATTTAACTCGGCAACTCTGGTAGTAGTAGAGAATTCATTATCATTTAATTGATAACAACCTGTTATTCTCTCAACTCTCTTCAACTGTCAAAATGGGTTGGGGAGTGTTTATTAAGAAACGGGAAAAATAACATTTATAAAAATATTGAAAAAAAAAGACTTTCGTAGATCCATATTAATTATTATACTAAACGTTAATTAAAATAAATAAATCACATCTGTGTTAAGAAAGCTTATTTGATTTTAAGTGCGCGTAATATATAAATAAATAAATTCACAATATGTCAACCCGTAATCTTTTATTGCGCCAAGAAAGTGAAGAATCAACCCACGTCTTAGCTAGCTCACCGTCAATATCTTCTTTAAATCGTTTACGTGACACCTTTCGTCGCACGGAGTCACAGTTAAGTTCAATTGTTTCAAACGCTGCGTCCGCAGCATCAGGTGCAGTTCTCGGCACTAGTGCAACTGGCGCCGCTTCAGAGGCATCGTCTGCCTCGGTTTCACAAGTGTCTACACCCACTAAACAAAGAAAGCCCGGTAAGTTGATTATATGTATATTCCAATTATTAAACGAGCTGAGCGAAAATCCGACGAAAACTATAGCTATGCCACAAATTCCTTGCTATTATTTCAAATTTCAATGTATTAACTGAAAGAAAAAAAAATGAAACCAATTGTCAATATGCGTATGTATGTGAGAAACACAGTGTACAAAATCCATTCTCGCCCTCTTTACTACGTTATGTATGTATGAAAAACTTGAAACATATGTTTTTTCTAACGGAATGTATATTAAAATAAATTTTTTGTTTATTTATTCAGAATTTAGAATTTAGAAATTCATTTTAATTCAAAACCTCTATTGTCGAAATGTGAAATAATAAAAAAGATTACTAGAAAAAAATTATAAATTTTTTATTTCATTAAATTTTTGTGAATTCGTCGAGGACAACAATTTTATTCATCAGTCAAGAAACTATATATATTTTGCGACCGTAAAGCCAAGTTACCAACGCTAACTATTTGCGGTTTTTTGGTCAAATTCTTTGCCCAAAAACACTTTTCTCATTTTATAGACATCCAGGAAGTAGCTGCAGAGCATAATGTTTAATTTCATGAAAACCTAGTCTATCTTCTCTAAACAAAAGAGTCAAAAATCCTAGTTGCTAGTGCTAATCCTACTTTAGCCCTTCAATTTATTTCTTTAGGCTAAATTAGAATAGTAATCGTAAAAATATATTAAAGCAACATATTCTCAGAAGAAGCGGTATTCTATGACAGTTCGGAGCCCAGGCTTATTAAGAGCAAAGCCTATGTGTTCATGGTTTAGTCTACAATCATTATATGAAGATCGTAAAAAAGTTGAACGATCTTGTCAGCACATTCTTATGAATAACCCACACTTTATGGCAGATACCCGTGCGAATATCTATTTGAGTCCTCCGAAAGATTTCAGTAAAAATAATCTTAAAAATGTAACCAAATAAATGTATTTTTCTAGTCTTTCAGCTTGTACGTGGTTCCTGTTTTCTTATATCTTCCAGATTTTATAATTTTTACACAATAGAGAAAAAGTTTTTAAAAACTAGTGCGAAAACTTTCATTTTAAAAATAGAAAAAATTAGCTGCGGCCACATCATATTATAGAGCATGAAAATTTTACATCTGTTGTCTTTTTTGGTAATAACGGCGATGGGTATAAAAGATTCGGTTCCGACCGGCTTTAGTTTTCTTATTTGTTTAAAAAGTAATTTCTGACAGCTAGGAAAACTGGGTTTTCTTTTTCTTGCATCACTTATGTTGTATTCTTTAAGCACATTCGACTCTTTTTTTTTTTCTTACACAATCCAGTTCGTCAATTTTCAATTTTTTCCTGCGACAAAAAAGGAAATACAAGGCAGCAAAAGGACGGCAGTACAAGTCGTCAAAAAGCACGTCGTATAAAAATAAATTTACACAAGTCCGGAGAGTGAAAATTGAGAATTGTTTTTTTTTTTTTAGGGAAATAAAATTTTTTTTTTTTTTTTTTTGGG
>KK502695.1:271980-293792 GCA_000688735.1 Glossina austeni
TTCTTTTCAACTTGACAGAACATTGTTTTGTTCACCTAAAATAGGTTGCATTTGTTTTGATGTTGTTTACAGGCAGATAATAAGGCGTGGAAATTGCCTAGGACAAAAGATATTCTCAAGTTAATCTCCAGTAAAGTATTGCACTTCGGACATATAAATCACAAATTTATTGGCTTAGTCCAACTTTACTCAACAACCCAAAAAAAAAAAAAAAAAAAAAAAAAATTTTAATCTCCATAAAAAACAGAAGCCTTCTTGAATGCATTGCTTTTGTAAACGGATAGCGGTTGCAGTCGTTCATTCTAAAAATGATTTCTCAGACACAAATTCTTTTTTAGCGTAAACTATTCCTGCTAGTGATCCCAAAGCTTACCCTACTGGCTTACGTTCTAAACGCCACCACCTGACCCCATCATGTTACCATGCCAACAATCTGTCTGTCTAAAAGTTTCCAAGTTTCAAAAGGAACAGTTTGCGAAAACTTTGATGACTTAAATTACTTTCTAGAAAGTAATCGAATTGCGGTTAGCCACAATACTTTAATTGTTTCAATCTCCAAAAGGAGCATCCACTGGAAAGGCAAAGTGTATAAAACAAGGCGTATCACTTCCCAAATTATTTAACCTCTTGTCACTGAGAAAGAGAAAAAAGCACTAGCGCGTATTGAAACACCAGGTCGAACTACTTGAAATGGACGAGTATTCTGCTCCGTAAAGGGTTTTAATACTTTTTCAATCAGTAACTTATTTAAAGAAGAACTTTTTCGAACTGCCGCCTTCAATAGTTAATGAATCACGCCTGTTTACTTTCATATAAGAAAATGATTTCTTCGACCCTTCAATGGCTGGACGGAACGATGTCAACCGGGGTGGCTTTTCAAGTTTCGAGAATGAAAGCGGAAGGTGGCCTAGACGAATCGGCTGTTAAGGCGGTTGGGAAACGATAGTAGTGCGAAAATGTCGAAAAACCAAGACAGTATGGGAAGCTGCAAAACCAAGAGCCGTATAACCCCGACTTTGCCGGGCCCGAAGGAACATTACAATAATCAAAGCAATCTTGCGTCTTACTACTAAAGCTTTTTACCTAAGTGAATATTTTTCGATAATGAATTCGTTAAACGCAGAATTAAGGTTCATTTCAATCGTGCAAAAAAATTCTCCAAGTTTATCGTTAAGCTCGTTAAGAAGCTTGATTTCAATTTCTAGTGCATAAGAAGAGGTTAAGAATTACTGGTTTCATAGAATTGCTACTTATTGGAGAAACTTGAAAAATCAATACGCAATGCAATCGCGTATAGTAAATATGTAGACAAAAAACCCACCACTACCACGAAGGATTCTCGCCTCATTGAAAAGGCGAAGAACGTACGTGAAATTTAGTATTCAGTGACAACTTAACGGAGACAGTAATCGACAAAAAAAGATATATAGCAAACGTATAAAGGATAATATTTGAAAAGAAAATTTTTTTTATTCATTTTTAAAAAGTTTCTGTTTAAATTATTTTAATTTCATATTAAAAAAAAAATAACTCGCGTGAAAGTTAAAAGCGAAAAAAAAAGTATATATTTTTTAATTCCAAACGGTGGAGATACATTTGCAAAAACTTATTCTCTGGAAAACAATACTAGACATTGCAAAAGAGGTAATGAAACCAATTAAAGAGAGAGCGAGAGAGAAAGGGGGAGGGGGAAGGAAAAAGTTGCATATTTTGACTTCGATTTTTCACCAAATTATCATATGAAAAATCCAGTTCCCATTTAATTTAGATAAATATTAAAAGTAAATTCATTAAACATTTTACGTTTTTAGGTTCCCTAAACGTAAAATCGAGTACCTACTTATTAATCTGGATACAATAACTGTAAAAATAAATAAATAAATAAATAAATAAATAAATATTTGAGAAAAACAATAAAAAATTAGATCATGCGTGCGCTGGTTGAAGATACAAAAAAGCTAACGGTGAATAATACAATTGGCACTAATAATAATAATAATAATAATAATATACAGACTGCTGTCCCAGTCGCTGTAACATCTATTACATCAACGGCAACAACAACGAAACCAGAAGAAATAGCAATTATTACGACCTCTTCGATTTTATCAAGTACCGTAACTACAACAACAACTGTAACGGCAACAACTAAAACGTCTTTTACTAACAAAACGTACAAAATGCAGCAGCAACAGCAACAGCAACAGCAACAGCAACAGCAACAACAACAACAACAACAGCAAATGACAATAATGCGAACCACCATTTTAAATAATAAAGGAAACAATTGCCCGACGACGGGCGTTAAACTGCGCACAAAACAGACGCAACATCATAACAATAATATTGCACCAACAGGAAACGCGACAGCAGCAGTGGCAGCCACATCAACAGGAACAAATACCACAACTATAGTAGCTTTACCGAAATCCACTCACGCGAATCAAGCTAGTGAGGAAATATCCGGTGGCGTACAAGACACAATATATTTATGCAATTTTCGTGTATCCGTTGACGGCGAGTGGCTGTGCCTGAAAGAATTGCAGGATATTGATGCAACCGGTAATACGGCGACAACAAGCAGCAAACGTCATTCACAGTATTCGCAGAAAAATAAACGTTGGTCTGCAGGCGATCGGAATTCATATGGCGGCGGCATCGAGGATAACGGTATATTTGCTTTGCACAATTTTATAGCTGGTCGCCGTTTATTTGATTATGAGCGCGAACAAACCTATAATACTCATATGCTTACTGCTGCACCGCATGCACGTGAGCCTGGCTTTGTTGGTGTGTTTGGTGGTGGTGGTGGTGGTGGTGGTGGTGGTGGTGGTGATGGTGGTGGTTCAAATTCAAATGAATGGTCACATCTCTGTAGGTTGCTTTTTGCCTCTCCCTCACTACTATTGCACACAAATCAATTTTCATTTTTTATTTCGGATTGTTTTTCTATTTAATATTTTTAAACTTATTTAACACGCAGCTGCTTCTATATGCACTTTACCGCGAATTAAATGAGGAGAAAAAATGAATTTCTTTTAGAAACATTTTTTTTTTTCGTTCTGAGTGAAGTGCTAAAAAATTCTTTTTATATTTCGCATCTTTGTTATAAACAAATCGCATTTGCCGCATTTTCCCGCTTACGTAGTATTTATGGTAATCTTTTCTATTATATAGCCATCGTAGGTTAGAGAATGCAGTGCATTTTTTATCCAATTTGTAACACTCAGTAGTAGACATGAAAAACCCTTTAAGCGTATAACTAAGCCCGCTTAAAAATCTCTGCTGTCTATCCATCTGTCTTTCGTTATCGTACGTATGCGTGTACCTACGCACGCATATGCGTGTTAGGTTAATTGATTGAGGAGCATTAACCAAAATTGACAATTTTATCCGCTTAAAATAAAAGTGCTTTTTATTAACAATTCGATGTAACACGACGTTAAAAGTACTGATTAGCTGGCCGGCAAACCATTTCATTTCCATTAAAGAAAAAATTCTTGGGTATCAAAAATTTGCCTCAAGCCAAATATAATAACTTGTGGTCCAAGAATACTACTCTTAATGACTGCCAGTCAATCTGATGACTTGACTTCGCATGGAGCCTTCCCCATAAGAAGAACTCACAATTTACAAATCATTTATTCGCTCAAAAACGAATTTTCTTTTTCCACCATTTGTAACCTCCCTAACTACGTTACCAAGACAATACAGATTTTTCAAAATACACTGCTAAGTCGATGCACCTGTCCACACCGGTTTCTATGTTTAGTGTCATATCTGATGAACTGCCGTTCACTGAGAGGGCTTTACTTCTAACAGCTAAAGAAAAACTGAAAGTCAAAATCATCAGACCGTCTTCTTTCCAAGGCATGTGATGTATCAGGCAGCTACAAAAGTTATTATCATATTTTCCACAAAGTTAAGTCTATCCCAGTCTAGAGCTCTGTACAAAGAATATGTAAAACAGATCTTAATCGTATTGTGTCAATAGTCAGCATAAAAAAGAATTTTCCACAGTTGGGTCTACGAACTGCATATCGGGAACGACTTCGGTTATTCTAAAACAACGAACTTATAATTTATGGCACTTATGTCTCTACCTAGTTTTCCGGTGGTTAAGTATCCTTCGGAATTACTTGGAAAATTGAAAATTCTGGAAGAGCTTTCTTCAACAATCATTGAACCTCTAGCCATAAGACAAGCTTGTCATCTTGTCATTTCAAAAGATCAAAAGGTTCGCGGTTTTTTCTGACAACAGACCAGCCCTGATACCAATTAAAAGAAAACCTCCTGACAATATATGCGTATTTGAAATCTTTAACAAGTTAACTATAGATACACCATCTCATCTGATCTGGATTCCAGGTCATTGTGACTTTCGTTTAAATAAAAATGCTGATCTTTATGCTCGTGAAGATCGACTTGATGATGAAATTGTCTCAATCAAACATCCCCCCAAAGACGCCTTCCACAAACGGTCTTTTGATTCAAGAGCATTTTTTGAACCGATTTGGAAAGAATTCAGAATTATTAAAATCTAGCTTTTTAAAAGTCACGAAGAAGCTGAAGAATGGAGTAAGGGAAAGCAGTTCAAACATTTTAATTTGTTTTAAAAATCTTGCAAATGATGGAAAGGAAATTAAACGATCTTTGCAATCCAAAACAATATTGCCCCGAAATTACTTAATTAATTAAAACGGTGTATATTTTAACAAAATTCAAAATATATAGAAAAGGAAAAGCAAACTAAAATATAAAATTTAAGAAATATCAACACATTGATTGAGTAAACCGCTTGTTCGTATTAAGAAGGAAAACTCTTCCTCCCACATGATTTTGAATCCTTTGCTTAACTTTAGGCTATAAAAGAAGTTCTTATAGATTATGACTTACGTGTACACATTCGACATTTGAGTTATCTATCTTTAGGTAAATGTTATTCTCTTAATACTCATTCATTTCTTCCCGGCCGGTTTAGCAGGGGCCGGTTTAGCAGCAGCCGGTTTAGCGGCGGCGGATTTCGCAGTAGACTTAGCCGATTTATCAGTCGATGCCGATGGTGTTGGTTTTCCTTTCTTCTTGTCTCCACGCGCTGTATCCGAAGAGGTATAATCCAGTGAAGTAGTTTCTAATACGCCGCCTGGTCTCTTCGCATTAAACGGCAAGGTTTTAGGTTTCGGTTGAAATAGTATTTCTGAAGACAATGACATTACGGAACTGCTGCTACCCACTAAAAAGTAAAAGCGCAGTAGTGTTTACTAAAAATGTTTGACATCACTAATAAAATTCCGGTTATTACCAGGAACGGCTGGGTGAGATTGGTATCTTAAACGTTTCATCATAATATCGGCGGTAGCAGTGCTGCCACTTTCCACGGGCAACTTATGAGACTTTTTTCTTTTGCCTTTTTTAATGCAAACTATGAGGACGATAACGAGGAGCACGACAGGAATTGTTAATATAATTATTCCTTGTGGTGTACTCAATTCAGATGGATCAAGTCGTAGGAAACCGTTTGATGCAGAAGCGGTGACATTGCTAACCGCCAATTGGGTTTTACTTAAATTTTGATTTGTTAAATCCGCCAACCTTGATATCTCCTTGTAAACAGTGTTCATAATATTCGTATTAGGATTAGAATTCAACTGATCCAAGTTAAAACTGGAACTAGATAATTTTCTGCTCGAATTAATAAGGGGGCTAATCGCTGGACTCATATTAAGTGAATTGATCGGAATCAATCGATGATCGGAAGGAGCATTTTGATGATGAGGAGGACGCTGCTTATGAGGACGGGAGCGATCTTTTGCTTGCGTGCCATGTGAATTTTCAATTAATTTTTTAGTTTTCTCATTTAATAGCTTAGACTTGCTGAGATTATCGAGAAATTCACGAGTTTCGTCATCGAAATATATCGGTTTATATAATTTATGACTCTGTTTGTTTCTTTTCTGCTTCACTTCCGCATAATCGGCATCTTTATCGACCAAATTATCCCCATAGAGGTTATCGCGTTTGCCTACTTTTAAATTTTCGCTTATTCTTAGAATAGCTCCCAATCCCGGGTAAAACTGTTCATCGTTTAAGTGCACTTGAATGTTTTCTAGAATCCATGTGCGAAACTTTGCATTAAAACAATCCTGATTAATATGCTCGCACTGATAACATTTTGTTATGGTTTCATAGAATTTCACAACAATATAAGCCGAACTATCTGCACGCAAATCGAAAGACCGTTTGTGCTTGAATGGCAACCGAATATTACCTAAAAAATCATTATGATCTTCCGTCTCCAATTTCGGCAACGCGACAATCATTTCTCCTTTTTCAGATTCTGACTGTTCAGTGTTCATATCCAAACGTTGGCAAAACGATGGGTCACCGTTTCTCGCCTGCTCGTCTATGTGCAAGGGCTCTATATGAATCGCTTTCAATTCTTTAAGTACATCTTTCATTGGGGATTTCCAGCCGTTACCATTAACATTCAAAAATTGTTTACATTGTTGAAGCATTTGTAAAACATTTTCCACTGTTTCTAAACTAACTTGGCCGGCATAGAACGAAAATTTGGTGACTGGGACCAAATAATAATTCAGATAGCCTCCTAGGGCATCGTGAAAAGCTCTCTCGGCCAGTCTCTTTGAAGCGTCGAAAGCCATGCGCGATATCGTTTCATGGCAAGCATGAAAATAATTCACTAACACGGAGACCATACGATCATTCAACAGACACTGCGGCAAATCTTTCGGTATTAAGTTCTGAGAGAAAAAAACGCTAAAATTGCTATACAAAATTCACATTACGTCAACCTACTTACTTCGAAATCTCTGCGTGCGGTTAGAAGTGCAACGTCCTCGGTAGAAAAACATTTGTTTCTTGCACTTCCAAAGAGATTTGTCCCCACAAAATACGGTTCACTTACAATCTTTTTTGATCCTTTTGATTTGTCACATGCTTGACTGGATTGTCGGTCACTTTGATCATTTTCCTCTTTTCGATGTACTTTATTCTCTTTGGCATTGAGAGTGCTGTCGTAAATGTTGCTATCGTCATCATTTTGATTGTGCGAATAAGGGCTAACATATCTCATCGTGGCTTCCAATGTTGGACTATATAACGTTCTCGTCATGCTGGGTACGCCGGTATCAATTCCGAGCATCGGTGGTTTTTTCAAAAGATCCATTTGCATTTCATTGTCTAGGGCGGCTTGTAGATTCAGACTATCGGTAAAACCGCTAAGATGAGGGTACGCCGTAAAATTCCAGTTGTAGGCAGAAGAGATTCCGGGCCAAAAAAGAACAATAATTAAAACACCAATGCATGTTTTCATTTTTTTCCTAAAATCAAAGATTCGAAAATCAAATAAATCGTAATTTTCATTTTTTTTTTTTTTGTTTTATTTTTTCTTGTTTTCGACTTTTCAAGTAATATCGGATCATTTTGACTTGTCACTTGTATGAATTCTAACAAATAGTGCCAGAAGCGATTCTTCTCATTTGATTTTTGATGTTAGAATACTTCAGTGTATCAATTGCAAGTGTCGCAGAAAAACTTTGCAATTATTGCTAAGAAGGCAACATATACCCATCAAATAATTAAAGTTTCTTTAGTCTATGGGATATCGGGAAGAAGTTCTAATCTTTTTCGTAAACAATATTCGTAAGGTCTTAAACTTAAGAAAATAATTCTCAATTTTGAGAAATTTAACTATTTTCGCTATTAAGGAATTGAAGACGAGTTCACGAACTTAGCTCAGAAAATTCTCAACTTATCGAAGACTAAACCGTTCCATAATTCAATTGGAGTCTTTGATAAGTTGCAACATCCTTTAAAAGATGATTTATACTATTGCTAAATAATTCTTCCATAAGGGGAAAATTATTTTAAATTTTAAAACTAAATTTTAAATTAAAAAAAAATGTAAATTCTTTGCAAGTTTTACAAGGGAGGGAACATAATTTAACTTTCTTAAAATATAAATAGATTTTATTTTAAGCTTTAATTTTGATAATGATTGCGTAAGGCTTTGCGCGGAATTTTATCAATTCCTTAAGGATTTTGCTCTCATTTTATTATTCACCTCGAGATCAATGCATTGCTTGTCTTAAGCAATATTAAGTGAAGAATTATTGCTTTTAGATTGAGGTTTGTTTGCTTACCTGTAAAGTAAAAGAACAAGTTAATCCACGATAGTTGCTTCTGCTCATGTAGCTGTCGGCTTTCGAAAAGGCATTTGTCTCTTATTCTCTTGCACATACATAAAGAAGCGTTCATTATTTTGAAGAGTAATCAGTCTCCCAACTAGATGACTTCGAACCTTTCGATTTTCTACTCTGAAAGTAAAAAGAAAAAAACGCGGGAACCTTGCTATGCTTTTCGCTATACTTTATGCTAAGAGAATTATCAATACATACTTGTGTGTTATTCTTAGAAGAAGAAGAAGAAGACTTCCTAGTTTTCTCTTTATTGCTTTTACTCGATGATGCAGTCGAGTCTTTACTCTTTGCTCGTTCAAGGTTGAAGGATGATTTCGAAGGTTTCATTTTAACCGTCTTCTCATCTATTGTTACTGACTTGAGTTTTTTGAACTTCTCAGCTAGTTTATCTTCAACATCCGAAGAGGTATAATCCAATGATGTGGTATCGATGGTGGAAGGCAATTTAATGCGTTTAACTTCTAGCGTCTCCGGGGACTTCTCTTTTACAGAATGAGCAGTTGCTGCGAAATAGAATAAACGATTATTTAAAAGAAACAAAGGGAGAAAGGGAGAAAGGGGGAAAAAATTATTTATACCTGGCGAAACTGACTTTGAGTCGGATTGTAGTAAAATTTCCTCTTCTTCTGGTTGTTTTCTAATAAGATTTTCTGTTTGACTAACGATTTTATCTTCGGTTTCATCACCAGCTCGCTTACGTAAGGATAAACGGACCCGTTTTCCTTTCGGTTTTTTATCTTCAACGACGGAATAAACGGCAAAGATTGGGATCGCTGCAAACACCAACAACAAAAGCCATACAAGTATCGTATCAAATCGTGAGAAATCGAAAATTCCCCTTGAGTTAGTTATTGGATCGATTTTGGTTAAGGTTGAGATTTTGTTCGCCATTCGTTGAAAAAGACTGAGATTGACTGTAGAATTCTCTGCCAAGCCAGCGGTTGCATTCTCCACTTTCATAATAATTTTTTCAAGTTTCTTTGCTATGTCTTGGGTGGCAAGATCAACTCCATTGGTTTCATTTGCTTTACCCAAAGCAAGTTGGCCTGGGTTATTCTTTATAACATTCGCCTTGGTGACCTGTGAAACGTTAGCAGCTTCTTGTTGTGCGCCATCAACAAAAGCCGTTGAGTGTTCATTTTGAAGGATTCTTGATCTACCGACTAAAGCTAAAAAGTGAAAAAATTTAATATCATTTAAGCTAATTATACGCGCGGACTAACCATGGCTATCATTTCCCACCATATACGATCCTTTATCTTCTTCTGGATTGACATCAGCATTTTTATAGTCAAAATCTTCACCTTCTTCGCTGGCATATTGCTTATCATGGCGAGTGTATTTCTTGTCATATTTTAAAATATTATAAATTCGCAAAATGGCACCTAATCCCGGATAGAATTGCTCATCGTTCATATGTACGTGGATATTTTCTAATAACCAATTTCGGAATTTATTATTGAAACAATTCTGGTCAATATGTTCGTATTGATAGCACTTTGTTACAGTTTCATAGAATTTCACTAATATATACGCCGAACTATCAGATCGCAGATCATAAGTTTGCTTGTGTTTGAACGGTATCCAAACATTGTTCAAAAAATTATTATGATCTTCTGGATCAAGATTTGGCAAGGGAACAATCATTTTTTCTTTATCATAGTGGACTTGATCAGAATTCATATCTAAATGGAAACAAAATGAGGCCTCGCTACAACCCCTTGATTCATCCACATGCAAAGGTTCAATATGAACGGACTTTAATTTTCTAAGCACATCCTTGATAGGTGCTCTCCAAGCATTACCATTAACATTGAGATACTTTTTACAATTTTTATGGAGCGATATGACGTTCTCCACCGTCTGCAAACTGACTTGGCCGGCATAGTACGAGTATTTGCTGATCGGTATTAAATAATAATTTAAATATCCTCCTAACGTATCATAGAAAGCTTTCTGCGCCACAGCCCTGCTTTCCTCATTTGACATACCCGATATCATTTCATGGATGCTATAGAAATATTTCATCAAAATAGTAACAAAACGATCACTAAGTAAAGAGTCTGGCAATTCTTTGGGTATTAAATTCTGTGCAATTAAAAAAAAAATACAAATTGTTTTATTATTTATTCGCATCGTCACATTTTCTACTTCATACTCACCTCAAAATCCCTACGGGCCGACAGCAGAGCAATGTCTTCCACTGAAAAACACTTTTTACGGACATTTCCAAAGAGATTTGTTCCAAGAAAATTCTCATTATCCTTTGCATCCGACGAGGGCCGTAACTCGAAAGTATCCAACTCATCGAACTCATCGTCTTCATTTTCGTCGTCATCCTTACCGAAGCACTTGATATCCTTTTCATCGTCGCCACCATATTTACATGGTTTTGTTACCTTCCTATGCTGCCCATGACCGTTACGATTGCCTCTATTTGGGATGTTGGTATTGAAGCTTTGTAGAGAGCTCTTAAGTGCGGTTAAACTACTATGCCCGTCTATATTTGACGGAGGTATCAGCGTGCTCTTATCGGGGGTTCTTATTGATTTTGTCAATTCTTTTCGCATGCCGTTCCGCATGGCTGATCGCAAAACTTTAAAATCTTCGCCAAAATTCGGTTTACCCTCAACAGCTTTGATATTCCAGTCGTAAATTTCCGAGTAACCTTCAAGACAACATAAAATAAATAATAGAAAGCCAATGCATGTCTTCATTTTTCGTAATAAATATTAAATTAATTTCCTTAGTTTGCATAAAAGAAAGAGAAAAAAAGCGATGTGAGAAAAACTTTTAATTTTTAATTTTTTATTATTGTTTTGTCGTTTTGTCGTTTTGAATTGATTTCATTTCATTTAAATATGATTTGCCAATAAGCGAGAATGTGTGCGTGTGAATGATAGATAGATTGTTGTTGGTAGTGTTGTTAGCATTACCAAGGTTAAAAATTTTCTCTTTGGAAACTAATTGGAATGTCTTCAGCTTACTTATCTGCAAGCGATTAATTCCTTCGATGTAATGAATTTAATATTAATTATAGCACGTGATCCGGCCGAAATCGAACGAAGTAATTTGGTAAATATATGTAAGCTAGTGGTTAAAGAATTGCTGGAGCAATCTTTACGATATGGACGTATGCTCGATTCGGATCATTTGCCGTTACAACATTTTTTCATAGTTATTGAGCACGTCTTAGGTCATGGTTTGCGTACGAAAAAGGTAAACATTTTTTTTCCGATACAACATTTTGCGAACAATGGCATTAAGTGTTTTATTGTTTGTTAAATACCTGCCGGGCTAGGGTTTATTGGGGCCACGTAAGGAGTTATGGGATTTATTGCAATGTGTTGAGAATTACTGTCCCGAGGCTCAAGATATAACGGCCAGTGTGCGTGATTTACCCACTGTGCGCACCCACATAGGCAGAGCGCGCGCCTGGTTGCGTATCGCTCTTATGCAGAAAAAATTGGCAGATTATTTACAAGCTCTGATCGAGCATCGAGATGATGCCCTCTATGAGTATTATGAGCCTCACGCCTTAATGATGAGTGATGAGGTATGTTTATCTCTTATGCACATTTCGCCATTGAACTCTAACTCGCTCTAATTATTGCAGATTGTTGTAATTATGGGTATTCTCGTAGGCCTTAACGTTATCGATTGTAATTTATGTGTGAAAGAAGAAGATCTTGATTCTCAACAAGGTGTTATTGATTTTTCACTGTACTTACGTTCCAGTTCACGAAATAACGATGATGACGACGACGAGGACACGAATCAAATTTTAGACGCTAATGGTCAAGGCAATATGATAGCCGTATTGGATCAAAAGAATTACATAGAGGAGCTTAATAGGCACTTAAAGTACGTACATTTAAAATACGAGTATGTTTTCGCAAAAAAAAAAATACACATTAAACCAGCATTAACCAGATTTCACGATATGTAAAGGACAGATGTGACAGGGGGTTTACCTAGGTTCCTGCGTGGAGGCTTAACCTTACGGTGCCCGATGGCACACGGAATGAGAAAGCATCACTCACGCCCCGCTGGGAGCAGGGAGGCTCCCAAGCAGTTCCAAGTCAAGGGCATGTGTATGGCATGTCCTTCCCTCTGACGATATGTAAGGGACAATTGAAACATTCGTCTAACCTTGGATGAACTCTCAAATCATTTTTCTCGTAACGAGTCGCATTTATTCGGAATCCAATTTTGAAAACACTTAATTGCGTCTCCCTGATGTTTGTTCACACAATTTTTTTTTCTCATTTAGAGAAAATATTCATTATAAGCTACATCAGATCAAATATCATGGTGCTTACTCCAACAATGAGTTCCTTATGGAACTTGGTAGGAAACTAAAGCAGTTAGTTAGTTTCCATTTGACCTAGACCGGATAAAAAATGTTACACATTTAGGATTAAAAAATGATTAAAAACGATGTTGATCAACCCTAGACAAAGCATATCGTAGTACATTATCGGGTTACTCTCATAGAATTTTAGAGATTTTACAAAATTTCCTTTCAAGCTTAATTAGCGGGTGATTAACTATTGACATTTGCCTTAAAAAATTCCACAGCGCCACTGTCGCAAATTTGCAGGCTAAAGTAGAATCCCTTACTACAACAAATGCTTTAATGAAGGAAGATTTGGCTATTGCTCGCAATAGTTTATTAGCTCTACAGGCCGAAAATCAAGCTATGCGGCAAAGTGCAGGTACATATAGAAATATATATATATATATATATATATATGTATATATATATTATTCGAAAATATTTTCTTCTAAAAGGTGGCGGTGGCCCCCCTTCACTTAGCTCGACACATAGTGATAACAGTACAAATTCCAAAGAGAATGCAACTAATGATAAAACTTTGCTCGAATCATTAACCCTCGAATTGGAGAAAGAAAAAAAGAGATCTACAGAATTGGATAAAGAATTGAAATTGCAAATATCTTTGAAGGCTGAGTCCGATATGGCCATGAAATTGCTAGAAAAGGATATACACGACAAGCAAGACACTATAATATCGTTACGTCGTCAATTAGATGAAATAAAACAAATTAATTTGGAAATGTATCGTAAATTGCAGGTTGGTAAACATACATCCAGACTTTTATGTTAGAATTAAAAAAAACTTTTTTTAAATATTAAAGAAAAAAAAAAAAAAAAAATAGATAAACATTTACCGAACAGATTTTCATGCCGCATTTTAAAATAATAATTATATCATTATTTTAGTTTTAACATTTTAGGAAAACTCATAATTTAAAGGTCGAGCAATATTGAATATTGTGTTTAGTGTCAGAGTTTGTATTGCTCAGTTGTGGTCATTATTTTTTTTTTTTTGTTTATTTTTTTTTTTTTTAATCATCCATAAGATCTCCATCTTCAATAGAATTTAATTAATTTCAAAATTAAATAAAATTCTTGCAAACGTTACATAGAATTTCGTTTCGTTATTCGTGTTATTCGTTTACATGACTTGCTTGAATTTACCACAACTTCATTTAATATAAATCTATATGCAATACTACTATATGTTGAATTAAACCACTAAACTGAAATCAGGAATGTGAGGATGAGCTAACGCAAAAGGGCGAAATGGTGGCACGTTTACAAAATAAAGCCTCGCAGATTGGAAATATCTTGCAATCATTAGAAAAAAAATACGAAACGAAAGCAGAATTGAAACTACATCAACAGCATCATCAATCGTGGCCGACAGCAGGAGGAGGAGGAGGAGGAGAAGGCGGAATGGCTGAGAAATCTCCTGGTACACGGAGACAGCAAAATTTGCAGAAATTTGAAGCTTTAACGAAGAAAAACAAGCAAGACATTGGACCACCTATGAAGCGTTTACATTTAAAAGTTGATGCTATACCGCCATTTAATCCCAATAACTATAGAAAATCGCCGTCAAACCAGACAGCACCTGATAAATATAACGAAGCGAATGCAGATGTCAAGACACCCTCCTCTGCTAAATCTCTAAAATTTCCAAATGAGGGCATTAATGAAACGGATATTATAAATAATTTACAAATGCCTTCTGCTTCTCTACCCAATGACACTTCCGACAGCGATGACCACATGCTAAAGGAGGCAAATAACTTGAATTGAATTAAACACCTTAGTATGGTATAAATATAATAAACTGAGAATGCGTTAGAAGTAAATTTATAGATTTCCATAATACATATATATATATATATATATATAAACAAATATATATATACACATATACGTATATATATATATATATAAATTCTGCAAATATATACATATATATATATAAATATATATATATATACATTTAAAGCATTTAGTATTTATTTTCTTAGTATTGAAAAGAAAAACTATTGTACTTAACCCAACTTGTCCGTGGAACGTACTTATATGTATTTTAAGATAGAAAATTATTATTGTACTTAATGTTGCAAGAACGTATTGTACGTGCAAATAACTAAAAAATAAAAGCAATTAAAAATTTTAAAGTTGTTTGCTTTAACCTTTTGTAATATCGATTAATTTAATTACTTTAAATTAATTTTTTTTTTTTTAATTCCCAAGATAATTGATATGCTTACCACTATATATGCTATGTACCGTTTCCTTTTACTCAATCAAATTTGTCAAAAAGGAAAGAAAGGAGTTGTATTCATGTTAGGGAGGAGGGAGGTTTCAACATCTTTAGCTTCTTTGTTTTTGAGTTGCTGTACTAAATGCATCTGGAAATTAAAAAAAAAAGAGAAAAGTATTCATTAATCAAAGAAGTATTTCTATTAAGCATGGACGCTGGAAGGTATATTGTCGCATTTTTCAACGTAGCTGATGATTTCAACTTGTGAATAGAAAACAAGAAAGAAAAAGATATTTCTCTTCGCCTTAAGAAAACTCGAAAAATTGAAATTTTAATATTTTAAAATTCTATCATATTTGGTGGGTATCGACGATTTTTTCCCTTGTCTATAGGTACTTTAGGATAAGGTGCACAATTTTTTTGTTTTTGAAACGAGCAAAAATGCCATTTTTTGCTGATGTCTTCATTTTTGCAATTAGGAGAAAGATAGATCATAGACACGGTACAGACGGACACACGGTTGCGCTTAGATAAGTCCACTTAAAAAACTTGGTACACTTTATAAAGTCCGCGAAATTTCCTTTTCGGTATTGCAAATGTTTTGGCATGAATTGCTTTGATATGGATTGGAAGTCAGGTATGTTTTACTCTCTACACTGAAGTCAATTGGAAATTGGAAATTGTGACACTCTTAACTGGAAATGTATATTTGCTCGAAATTTAGAATTTATTAATTTAAAACAAGTACAAACACTATAGTGAGCCACAACCGCCCAACATATATCCTACACCTACACCTACAGTTATTCGTGTAACGACTTTCCAAAATAAAGTGTTATAGGGAAGGTGATCGAAAAACTGGTCCGCTTACAGCCATTTTCAATAGCGTCCATCCTTCCGCCAAAATATGTCGGTGTACTAAATTTCATCGAAAAATCGCAGAAATTGCGACCTGTCGAGTCCTTCTGCGTGTTGCATACATGCGCACAAACTTAATATACGCTTGTGCCATGCTAATTAGATTTGCTTGTTGTTGTAATTCAAAGATAACAGAGCGATCAAAAGGAAAGGAAAGGAACTATTAGTTGAATAACAAAAGTTATTAATTGCAAACTAGAAATCATACGTTACAAATGAAAACTTGACTAGTGGGCGTAGCATTCATGGTGTATCTGTCCAAAGGAGTCAGTCAGATCGAATGGAAAGCAACCTCGGATGTTAAGTTCCCTTTTTTGTATAAGAGTTGTCGATTTCGCCCGGTATACGCCTGATGACATTCTGGTCTAAGGATTCTAATTATTGAAACATTTTTGCGGCCATTACGCGAAAATTCGGAGAAGATTTGTGCGACTACTGAAATCTAATGCTCACTTTTTAGTCCCATCGCAAATTTTCAATGGTTTGGACTAGAGTGGAATTTTACGACCAAACCCTTTATTTTGAAAAATTCATTATATGAAAAGTCTTTCCAATTTTTAAAATTTCTCGACAAAATCACTAACTAATAAAATTTCGGGAAAGTAAATTTCTCTCAAAAATCGACGTCGAATAAACCAATTATTTAAAACCGTCTCGTATAAAGAGTGTAGTGAAAAATAAGTCCCTCTACGGTAACAAAGTCTTCTGTATAGTTCTTTACAATCAAGGTGGATGAAGAATCAATGAAGTCTTTGACAAGCAGACTAATGACGCTAAATTTGGGCCAAATCAGTTCCCGGTTTATACTCCCTTCCATATACGATACAAAGTGTACTTTCATATGAAATGAATTTTTGATTAATTTTTGGTATTTTATCACGAAATTAGAAAAGAATTCTACTGGTTTCAATGGTTGTTTTTGCATGATTATTATTTCCACTACCATATCCATTTTAGGGCTTCCTCTCTTCTGTAGTTTCTCCAAAGTCCATAATGTATCAGATTGTACACTCTTCCGCTCCTCAGTCCATACGATGGCACTTTCATCAAGGCGATTGTCTAATTTTGTCCGTATAGGTGCGTGAACATGTGCCGTCCTATTCGTGAATGAGTATGACCTGGCATCTCTGCCCACGCCGCCATGTCTCTAAATATGCATCCTTTTGTCAGTGCTGGTGACGAGTGTTTTAAAGAATTCCAGCGCATTATGATGAATGAATCTTTCTCATCTGCACCACTCTGCACATTCCGTCCCTTCTGTGCGCCTTCACTTGTATGCGTGTTTGTCCGTCTTGTTCGTTTTAAATTCGTTCCTCTTTACTAATTGCTTTCACTGTTTAATCTCGCAGCTAACGAATTCTAATTAAATCTATTTTGAAATATTTCCAAATTAAGATCAAATTTTTTTGTAAATAAAACCAATAAATTTTGTCAGGTAGATAGATACATAGATGTATTCGGATCGTGTGCCGCTAAAACAATAAAACTGAGTTTTATTTAGAAAATTAACTGATATCGGTAATATACGGTCATATCAAATATAACAGAACGCACAAAGGCGTTGAATTTAATTATAATAAATGTGCTTTAACAAATGTGCAAAAACGTATTAACACGAAAATAATAATATTGAAATTGTTAAAATTTTGTATAAACTGAAAAATTTCTAATAGAAGGAAACAAGAGGAGTAAACCGCCTTATATTGTACGTGCAAAGAACTGTTGCACCTCTTTAATGTTAAATTTGAACAAAGAAAAAGAAACTCTCTAGTATGTATAAATATTCAATGCGCACAATTATATAATTAAACTATAATAAAAAAAAAAAACATTAATTCATTCATTCATTCGTATTCATATTCGTAAATAAATTAATAAATATTTGAAGATCGTTCGATTAAAAATTCTTTCTTTTTTTTGCATTTAATTTTTGTTTTTCTCTATTTATTTTTCATATTTGTAACAGGAGTGCGAAGCGTCACTAAAACATAAGACAGAATTGTTAACCAAGCTAGAAACGCAGAAAGAAGATATGGCCAGCACCATAGCAAATTTAGAAAAAACGTAAGAAGAACTTTTGAAATTTTTGTGAATTTTTATTACCTGAAAATTGCTTTTTGAGAGAATTCGAATAAAATTGTGAATTTTAATAAAGAAGAAAATGCTAATGGAGAGCATAAACGCAATAAAGGCTCGTAATGCATGCACTCTCAGTCTCATTCGGGTGATGATAGAAAATGTTAGTTTGTAAATATTATTTTGCATAGTCCGTTGTCTCCATAATAAACTATATAAGCCTTAATTGGAAGTTATACGACCAATTTAAAACCAATTTATTCGTTTTATATAATTTTGTATTAAATATTCTATGCAATGTACGCCTTTTTAATTTATACAAGCAGCTGGAACAGTGATAAATCGAATCTCGGTGAGATACTCAAAACTACGTCAGAAACATTATCGACTCAAGTGAACGCTTCAGAGGAGAGGGCTAATCGAGCAGAACAGCGAGCAATTCAAGCGGAAACTGCGACAATGATTGAGCGCGAATGGCGTGTGTCCCTGCAACAGAAGGAAGTTAAGCTAAAGGAACAAATAGCTAATCTACAAACTTATGTGGAAGACTTCAAAAGTGAAGTTCAAAAGAATGGTAAACTAAAAGCAGAATTAGATAGACTTCATCATCATTGGTCCGAAGCGCAGAGAACTTTGGAGGAATTGGGCATACAATTAAGCGAAAGCAAATTAAAGGTCTCCGAATTACAGGAAAAGGAAAAACGGCAAAAGCAATTATTGCAAAATCCTACAATCTTACCGTTGGGAGGCAACGCAATGAATTCAATAGTGGGAGCGGCGGGAATATGGGCCCCTGATTCTATAGCTACGCATTGTACAGCTTGTAAAAAGGAATTTAATTTAACTCGTAGACGACATCACTGCCGAAGTTGTGGGGAAATTTTCTGTAATTCATGTTCAGATCATAGTCTGGCCTTGGTCAATGAAAATGGTCAACTGGGTAAACCAGTGCGTGTATGTTTAGTATGTTTTGCTTCACAGAAATGATTGTTAGTAAATGGCATTAAAAATTATTTAAATATTAAATAATATTTTTGTGAATTATTAAACCTTTCACTTCTAACTCTTGTTATATAAACTAACGTAATTACTTTAATCGCTGCATAAAAATGTACGTACACACACTGCGAAAGGACGTTTTTAAATAAAATTTGTATTAAATATACATGCATGTGTGAACACGCATTAGGTATTGTTTTATTAAACAAATCGAAATAACAGATAAAATAAAATTTATAAAACTTACGAGAGATAAATAAATATTTGTTTTATTTCACAGTTTCACGAGTAAAAGATTGAATTATAATAAACGAAGGCTATGTTGTGAAACGATGTTGTTATTATCACTCTTCAACCCACAATATTCTTTTATTCTTCTTTAAAACAGTGTTGATTACTCTCAATAAAGCAAACGATTTAAGAACATTTAAGAATCACTAATTCGAGAAGTAATTGTTATCAACACTTAAACATGGAGCAAAGGCAGAAGATTCATTTACAGTATATTTGCTAAGAAATAATATTATGAATAAATTTAAATAATGTTGGCGAAAATATGTGAAAATTTTTTCTCTTAATAGCTCTCAAGAGAAAATGAATTATAAATGAGTGGATAAAAATGAATGCGGAGGCAAACTCGAGCAATTTTTAGAAGATGATGATGATGATGATATGTTAAATATAATGCAAAAAAAAGCTTCTCGGATATCCTAAAATTTGTTAAGAAATATAATTTAATTCGAAAAAAAAAAACACGCGCAGAAAGATACCTCAAATTAAGAATAAATAATAAACATGTTGGAGAGGTCAGATCACATAACATTGTCATTGCCAGTTACCGGCGTAAGCAATAATGAGGATATTGCACATGGAACCATAATACCAGCACGGAAAAGTCTAAGGCGGGTACGTATTTAAAAATATCGGACCTATCAAATAATGTGAAAAACTAATTTATGAATTCTTGCAGTCGTGGAACCAACTGCCTCGTTGCCAACGCAACTTAATTATTTTAGGCATTTCAGCTATGTTCATAACGTTACTATTCCTTTTACCTACGCAACTTTTGAATAAATCAGTCAAACAAAATGCACTATCTGGTGATGATTTAGGACATTACAAAGATCTTGGAAACATTTTGCTTAGTAATAGAGTTGAGGACATTGCTACGAAAAGTTTGCTTAATGACCCTCAAAACACGGGAGTTAATTCGGAAGCTCTTCAAGACATACCAGAAGTAAGTAATTAATATTATATCTAAGGATACACAAGTTGTTGCTATTCCATTAATATGTACTTAATAAGACTCGCAAGACCATGCCTCGCTAGTAGGCGTACTATTAAGTAATTCGCAATCCTTAAAAGGCACTGCTAGAACAAATTTTAGTTGAATATACCAGCGGACACACATGACTTAATCAATTCAGAATTTCACACTGATCAAGTATGTATACACTCTATAAGGCCTCTCAAACTTCCTTTTCGGTGCTACATAAATAATGAGAAAAAAAAAACAAAATGAGTATATCCCCATCCTTCAGGCCCTACACACGATCGACGTAAATGCGTTCTGTTAGTAAACCCGTCTCTAATTAATTAATCCAGCATTCTTATTAATCGTAATTAAAAAAAAAAAGAAAAGCGAAACGTAAAAATATAAAATTCCCTTGATATTTTCCTTACTTGAGAATAATACATAATAATAAAAAATATCATTAAAAAAAAAAAAAGAAAACAAACAAAACACAGTAAAGGATGCACCGATCGACCAAGCGACTTACAGTATTACAAAGAAATCTTTCTTGATATGATCTTGCGTTCAAAATTCACGAGAAGGTAGATATAATTTTCTCCCTTCCTTTATTGCAGCAAAATATATTACCAGCTCCGGAACCACAACATCAGCTGTCCCTACAGCAACCAGCTCAGCAACTAGATCTTTCAAAGAATATTGAAAACATAAACGAGAATAATATTGAAAGCAATAAAGAAGATGTCACGAGAGTGGAATCTCTCGAAAATGATCGGGCTGAAATTGAATTAGCCATACAAGATCCCAACCTTTTGCCAGGGAGCAAAGGCATTACAATTGAAGAATTTCTTGAACGTATTGACGTCATAAATCTACCTCAGAAGCAACATTTTCACGGTGCACGCAATGAGCGACAAGTGGCAGTAGTTAACGCTTTCAAACACGCTTGGGATAACTATCGAAAATACGCTTGGGGCCATGATAACTTAAAGCCAATCTCGGAAACATTCTACGATTGGTTCGGTTTAGGACTAACCATAGTCGACGCGTTGGACACACTGTACATAATGGGTTTAGAAGATGGTAAAAACAAAACATGATTTTTCTTTTTCTCATGTAATTAACATCCATTTGTTCCTCAAGAGTTTGCAGATGCTCGCAAATGGATAAGTGAATCACTTAATTTTAATATTAATCGTGACGTCAACCTTTTTGAAGTCACCATACGGGTATTAGGGGGTTTACTGTCCACCTATCATTTAAGTGCTGATAAAATTTTTCTTAAAAAATCGGTAAATGCATGGAATAAATTGACCCCGATTTGTACTAAGAAAACTTTAATGGTATAATCACACTAGATTGAACTAACTAACCGTTTATTGCCGAGTTTTTTAACATTATCCGGTATACCTTATTCAGACGTCAACTTAGCTACCTTGACGGCACACGCTCCAAAATGGGAACCTGACAGCTCTACGAGCGAAGTTACTTCCCTGCAAATGGAGTTTCGGGACATAAGCCGCCTTACAAACGTTTCATTATATGAACGAGTAAGTAAATTCGAATTTAGAGAATGCTCACCACGACAGTGTACAATTTTTTAAGCAATCTGCCAATGCATATATATATATATAATCGTATTTTTAAAGGACGGGCAAGCAAAATCTAATGCACGGCAATCTAATCCAATTTTTCTTTAAAACACTGTAAAAACGCTGTTATTCTAGCATATCATTAATGATTTCAGTAAATTTTTGGGGA
>KK502695.1:315569-344954 GCA_000688735.1 Glossina austeni
GTTTAATTTTTTTTTTTTTTTTTTTTTTTTTTTTTTTTTTTTTAGCAAAATTGCATTGTGGTTACAACCAATTCGTTGGTGATAAAGCATTCAATTATAAAAGTTTATAAACATTTCGAATGTGTTTATATATATATTTTGTCTTGTTAGACTGTGTAGTTGTTTAATCATTTCTTATTGCTTTTTATGATAAGGTATAAAGCAATTGTCACCAAAATCGAGTAAATGCTAATGCACGTAACGCGTTTCCGAATTTTTAAGAACGACATTACTTCTGTGTCCACCCGTGAGTACAATACGTAGTATGTGGAGTAGGCGATTATTTTTCACGCAGTAATAAATATATAATAAGAGACGTTTTTTTTCAATTTTTACTTAAATAAAATTTTTGGCTAAACGCTTGAGCGCTCTTCACAAACGGCAAGACTGAACAAACTACTCTTGGTTACACCATATCAATGTCGTCACAAGAGACCTATTTCCGATCCAAGGGTTGCTATAGACGTTTCAAATTTTTTTTTTTTTTTTTTTTTTTGAATAGTAAAGATACAGTTTAGTTTTGCTTTACTTCAATTTCTTTACTTGAAACACTACTAAATAAATATCTTTCCGAGTTCTGGATTTTAGTAATGAAGTAAGCGTACATTGGAAATTCTTGTAAAACGATTTGCTCTCATGATGGCAAGCCCTGAATGATGATTAACATTTACTTGATAGCGTTTGATAACGTGATTATTATTTTATTTTATTTTTTGTGATTTTTTCCAAGATAATCTTAAGGGGGGCGACCAATAAAAGCGTCAAGAGATGCGAGGACATTGCGAATATAACAGAACAGAAATTTGTCGTAAAGGCGATAATTACAATAAAATTTATGAAAATTTTGATAAGAGTTTGAACAATATTTTCGGGGCACAAATATGAAAAAATTTAATTAAATTTTTCAAGAGCATTGAAAAACAAAGGATTTCTCTAAATTTGAATTGATTTTTTGTCGGTTTTTTTTTTTGTACACAAAAATTTTGATATTAAATAAAATATATTTTATGTAAAATTTGTGAAAAGTGTTATATAATAACATGCAAGCGAAAGCATTCCGGCCCATGGCGGTCATATAAAATATATAGATAAACACATTGTTGTGTGCTTGACGATAAAATGGTATACACCTAGGCATACTTAACAAAATACATCCAAATAGTAATAATTTAATGTGAAAAAAAAATAACCTACTTAACGCATACATATACTATAAAAAATTTGAAGGATGCACACAAGAGACAAAATAGAAATCTTAATACCGGCCAATGGTTTTCAACTGTCAGAATTTTAGTTTTTTGATAGCAAGCGAAATGAAGAATCGATGTAGAAGATTTTTTTGCTTAATCGGAACATAATTTAACAACAGAAAAAAAATATATATTAGACAGTGTAGAGAATATTTTATAGCGATCATAATGCTGAACATTTCGATGCTTTATTGAAAATGAACAAATTTTATATAACCGCTCTTTGGAAGTTGTTAAAATGCTTGTTGTCAGTTGCTTGAGAAAATTTTCAACTTTTTTCTGTTTTATAGAAAAGAAAATGTTATCGAATGTTTACACAAAATTGAGCTAAATTTAAAAAAAGTATGCTATTACATATTTTTTCATAACCTTACATTTCTAAACAAACAACACATTATAAAATAAAATATAAATTTACTAAAATTTGAACTTTTTCAAAAATAAATTAAAACAAGTAAGAAAGGTAGATCCGCTTTTCGCGCTTTTTCATATCAACCAACCGCATCATGAAACAAAAAGTTTCTCTGCAGGTCAGTGGGTCGATCGCCACTTTTTTTTTTTAAATTGATCATATAAATATGATCTTAGGAAACATTTGCATTAACTTTTTATTTAATGATAAAAGGAAGATCGGACGGAAGGCCAAATTGGCTTGGAATTTTACGCTAATCAATGACATATGAGTGATGCATTGAAGAATAAGTCTTTAGAGATATATGTTTCCTTGGTGGATACAACAATATAGAAAGTTTCCTGTGCATTACAAGGTGCACGGTAGGTTTCAGTTCATACTTAGCAAACGTACCTTCGCAAGATTCTTGCGAAAGTAAGATAAAAAGCGGCGAAAAATAGTAAAGATGGATTTAGTCGATCAATTAATATGAGTAACAATAGTGACATAGAGACTTTTGACATAAGAAGGTCTAATAAACAACATAATTAACATGCAGTGCAATGCTGCATACGATTTATATAAATATTTTAATTTTTATCTTTATTAAATATGTCTCAGCACTCACAAGTCTTAATATGCGCTTTTAATTTAAAAAAAAAAAAACGCATTTGTAACCCGATAATAATGCCAATCAACAAATACCTCACAACGCTTCGAGAATTTTTTATTGAGGGTCACCACAAAATACCAGAAGTTACATGTTATTACAACCCTCGTTAGGGTAATGTACACTATTTTCTTAAGGAATTTACTATTCATCATTCATTTTCCTCATAAAATATTAAAAATTAGACCTTCTTAGTAAATAAAGACTTGTTTTTTTTCCTTTTTGTTTTTTTTTTCAAGAACTCAAGAACAAATAGGTATTCGATCTAAATTGAATTGAAAAAGAAAATTTATAGAAATTACGCTTTCTTGGCAGATAATTCAGCATATCTAGCACTCAAAATATTACGTGACTTACGCTTCGTCAAGATCATACGTACTCAAGATCATATGTAACGTCAAGTTTGCAGCTGTACTCTGAGAGACTACAAGTATTTCTTCTTTTTTTTTTTTTCATCTAATGACTAATAATGAACAGTCACAATGCTAAAATACAGGTGTTCAAGATAGTGCCTTAGATAGATTAGTGTGACAGTCACGTCCGTCGTCTATTTCAAACGTGATTTCAAGTACATTCTGCCAAAAAGGGCTTTTATGCTTATTTATCATAAGGCAGAAAAAAAAAAGGCAGAATGTTTAAAACTATTTTGTACACTTCGCACATGAAGATATATGTTGTCTGCCTAAAAATGGATCAATGCTGAAATAAATATGATAGACACCGCGATCTGATAGATTAAGATTTTCTTAATAATACCAGCGACATGGGTATCAAATAAAAGAACTTGGAGAGTAGAATGCGAAAAGCATAGTCCTAGGTATGCGAGATTCAGTTTCGTCGAGTATAACTTTCTTGCTTATTTTGTTTTATAATACTATAGCACTCGCCGCGTGCATCTACTACAAACACATGCGATGGATGTCTACAGACGAAAATTATATTGAAAAACTATCATTTCACTCAATCCCTTCTCAAGATAATGTAATTGTGCAAATGTTCAATCGTGGTTCAACCCTACTCAAAAGGATGAGAATATATTGCTTTGGAATCAATTTAAAGCGTATTCGAAAAGCACTTCAACATGATCTTCACAAAATTATTTTATGTGCTTTCGTTATTATACTTTCGCTTAAAGATTTAATTATATTGCTAAAATCCTTCATTCCGTCATTCCTTTCTCTGAAAGCGTATGGAAAAAAAATGTAATTTATAAGAAAACTAATTCAACATACGTATGCAGCTGGCAGACAATAGTAATGAGTTGTTAAGAACTTAAACAGCCAATGTTTGCGTTGATGCATATTGCAAATGATCTCATAATGCGGTCGCATTAAATTCTAAAATTAAGCTTCCGACACCATTAACAGAACTCAACGTGTGGCCATTAATAAGACGCTGTGGTTGCTGTGCTGACGGTAGAGTAGTCAGCTGTTGTTCAACGTTTGCCGTAGTAGTAGTGGCAGTAGAACAGGTGGTATTATGTTGTCAAGATGACATAATGGATTTGACAGCGTCGTCTATGCCACTCACCACGCAACTGAAATCATTTATTTGGTTATGTTGCGTATTTATTGCTGCTGCTGCTGCTGCTGCTGCTGCAGTTGCTGTTGTGACGGCCGCCACTGTTCCACTATTGTTCATATGATGTGCATGATGCATGGCTTGAGCGTGATGTGTACTGTTGTGGGTCATAAGTTGGGCGTGATTAGCCGAGGTATCCATTAGCATTGCATTATCTACAACGGTACTGGTGGGAGCACTATTAGCATTAACCATCAAACAATCAGTCAATTCGTCTACTAATTGCCGTCTTTTGGCTAATTCTTGACAACTGCTTTGGCCGTTTGTTGACTGGCGATCGTCAAGGATGCTATCACTTAAAAACGATCCCATAGAATGGTCCAAAGAAAATGGCAGAGAATCCGATTCAGTGCTTTGCAAATTTAAAATACTATCTATAGCGTTTTGTACATGACGCGTAATATCGTCATCGAATTCGCCTCCAGATCCCGTGGCATTATTGTGATTATTAGCTTGATGTTGAGATTGATGATGATTAATATGAAGCATGTGATTGTTGAGATCTTGTGGTGTTATACTATGATGGGTTACATTGGTGCCAACATAATGATTCTGTTGACTGTTTGCATTCAGGTGGTTATTATATGATCCAAAATGATTTTGATGAGACATGATATGCGAGAAACCATTTGCATCTGTGGCGGTATCGGTGGCAGTGTTTTCGACACCCAATCCATCATGAAGGGAAAGTAAAGCTGCCTCCATGAGATCTTGCGCATGCGAGGTGTCCGTTGGCAAGGAGTTATTGTGCGGCGGGTGCGTTGAAACTGGTGGAAGTGGTGAAGATGAACTAGATGAGCCAGAAGTCAAGCCGTTCACATTGGTACATAGTTTTTTGTGGGCGTTGTTTTCATCAGCCCGCATATCAGACGATTCATTTCCCATCACATGACCATTCCATGACCTTTTTCGACCAGCCGCTACCAGACAATCAGAACTGGAACTATTGATACTTGTCGTGTTATTAGTGGACATAAAATCTGACAATTGGGCTTCCATATTCTGCATCCATCTAGCATTGTTGGCACTATTAACTTGCTGTTGCATATGATGAGCGTTCATAAAAGTTGCAGGAGCAGGTGGTTGCTGTGGCTGTTCTTGCTGTTGTTGAGACTGACCTATATATGAGGTTCCACCAATTTCTTGATCCCAGGTAGTGGTTTTGTGTTTGTTTCCGCAATGAGTGGGTGATTTAACAGGTTCTCCAAATATGGATTCCAAGCCGGATTCTATATCATCAGAATTATCGCCACTGCTGCTTTTGCTGCCGCTTATATGCACCGGAGAGCCACTAAACATCGCTTCCAGTCGCGATTCTACGGATTTATGGATTTCGCTATCCTCGGAACCGCTAAAGAATTCATTCAAATCTGTTTGATGATTTTCTGACTGCGTCATATGATGTGCGGTGGGCTGTTGATTTTGTTGGCTGCAGCTACTTGTTGTTGTGTTGGTGTGTGGTGAGGCTTGGGTAGTGCTTTTGTTCTCGTTGCCTTTATTAATGCAGCCATTCGGAAAAAGGTCTGTTGGCGACGAGTCGGTTAGAAATTCTAACTCCTTCGTTACCGGTCCCATGTTATTTCGATTTTGGTGATTACTTGCATTATGCTGAGTGGGTACATCAGTCACTTTGGTAGGAGCGTTGTTGACTTCGTTATTCATTAAATTCAATTCCTTTTGTATGCACAACCAGTCATCGTCATGCTGTCTACACGAAGAGCTTTGAGCATTGTTTGTGTTCACATGATTTGAGAAAACAAAATGATTAGACGCAGCTATTTGCGTAGAGCAAACTGGTAAAGACTTTTGACAAGATATTAAATTCTGTGTTGTCTGTTCTGCAGCATAATTACTATTACGGTCTTCGTCTGGAGTACTTTTAGCACTGTTGCAATTTGTTTTTTCGTCGGTTGCTGCGGTTGATGATTGTTGTTCGGTGGCTGGTGATGCGGGTGGCTTTGTCGAAGCTTTCGGTTCTACTTTTTTCATTATGAAACTCGGCGTAATCTCACTCTCAATATCGAAATTTTCAAACTCCTCTTTCACCGGAGGTTTAATTTCTTGGGAAGTTAATGGTTTCTTGAGGGCTCCATTATATAATGAGTATATTGGTTTCGGCATCGAATTAACCGAATTGGCGAGATGACTGTAATAGGTATTCCCAGATGTCTTGCCTGATTCCAAGAACGATTGATTCCAATTATTGAATATGTCCTCCTTTTTAGCTGCTTTCGTTAGCGGCATTTGATTTGGAGCTGATTGGTTTTGTTGTTGCTGTTGTTGCTGTTGTTTAATATTTGCGATTCCTGGTGCTTTTTGGGCATCAAAAGAATCAAGGAAACTATTAGAACTTTTATTTGCGCTTTGGGAACTTTGAGAATTGTTAGACGATTCGGTTTTGATTTCATTTTTAATTGAATCAAACGTTGACTCCGACACTAACGACGATGATGTTGACTGTTGGCTATGGTTAGTAAAATTGCTATTACTATCCGTCCCATTAACAGTTATATCTAAGCTGGATTTATTATCCGTTGGTTCTGGCTTCGGTTCATTTTTGATTTGCTCAAATCCAACTGAGGAACTTTGGTTTTGATATTGTGCTGGTGGTGGTTCATGTTTAATATAATCAATTTGCTGCTGTTCATATACTTTAAGCTCTTTTTCTAAACGACGTGACTCTTCGATTTCTTGTCGCAAATCTTCTATCATTAATTGTTCCATTTGACACAATTCCGAAGTACGATGAGGTAACTGAAATATTAGGCAAGATTTACTAGTGTACTTGTACACTTTCTTCACTTTCTTCGCTATCTTTTATATTACCATTGATTCTTGTAGCAAAATTTCCTGAAATTTCCCAGAGAGTAAACGAAATTTATCCTGAAACCTTTGTGCGGTACGTTCAAACTCTTCTTCTTCTTCAATTGGTATATCTTCGTCGGTTTGATAAAAACAATGATATCTGAGAACATTAGAGAATTATAAAGAAGGTCCATCGTCAACTTTATAAGATTTTTTTATAACAGATAGTTTACCTGATTAATTTCTTAACAGTTTCTTCTTTAGTTTGAAATGAATTTTTATAGTCAGGTTTTAAGCAACTCCTTTGATCGACTTCCAGTTGTTGTAAAAATCTAAATTAGATAAGAAGTTTAAAATTATATGCAACAAATAAATGCTAAAATGCTAGTAAAACGGATAGTAAACAATTAATGTCGTGCATTGAAAAGATTTTCTAGTTTCAATTCCCGTGATCTTCCCCGGAATATTTTTGCGCTTTTCTAAATTTCTGTTTTCCATCGAGGCAACATTTCCTCATGACAAAAATTTCAAATTTTAACAATCCTTGCAAACTATCAAAATTTTTTACCCACAAATTTCAATTCGATTACAAAGAGCCGCCCTAATTGCGAGTGTTTTAATGGCTTCAAAATGTGAACAAAAGCCTGGTTTAGTGAAAAAATTTAAATAAGCCGCACACATTTCATAAGGAGTAGTAAAGTAGATTACGGGAAAGTATTGAAATTAGCGAGAATTAGGTTCGTCTCGTAGACCAAATCCTATTCATCATAAGAGTTAAGCTCATTTGTAAGGTTGGATGTTCATTTCAATATGAGAATCCGTTACTGCGAACGATACGAAAATGTACGTACGTACTGTTTACGGTGTTGAGATAAATTATATATATTTTCCCGGTTGAATTTCATATCGAGTCTTTCTTATTCTCTATTATATTCTCTCTTTTTCTTTCTGTTCTCATCTCTACGGAGTTAAGAAAATTGAAAACTCATTATGTCGTTTTTAATACGAGACATGGACATTAAATCGTAAATTCTCGTAAATTTTCATTCAGCAATAGCAGCAATAATAAGGCCTAATGCCTTAGGCCTTTTAGCTCTTTTAGAGTTTTCCAAAAGCTATCAACGAAATGTGAAAAGAAATAGCAATAAATAAAAAGTAAGTAGTCGGATACGCGGTACCAGCAGGTCTTCGGCATCGAAAAATTGGCCTACATGCATCCATACAACACATATGCACATGCACAGAAGGTTAATTATAAATAAAGCAGCATTTTTCAACCAACTACTCACAAAGAAAGACGGGCAAGTTTTTGCTTTGGTGACATTTGAGTTTGATCCTCAGTCTTCAGACCAATAACTGGTACACAAGCGCTAGTTGTTGTGGTACCACCAACGCCATTGTCTGGATATGAAGATGTATTATGATTGTTCGACGTCACGTAAATTGAATTAGGGAATCTGTTGATGCCGGTGTTGCCGCTACTGCTGTGACTACTAACGCTTGCAGCAACTGCGATGCTGGGAGAAGCTGTGACTGTTAGGGATGCGGACGTGCTCGGTGTTGTTATTGCTGCCGTTGACGATATGGTTATTGCGGCCGTCGATGTTGTTGATGTTGAAAACGACGACGTCGACGAAGAGGTGGAAATTTGCATTAGGGTCACGCTTGAAGTGGTAACGACAGTAGAACTTGCAGTAAGAGACGGCATTGTTACTAATGTTGTTGCTGTTGTTAGACTGTTGGAATTAGGGAAACTATTGCTCGTGCTACTACTGCTGTTCATGCTAGTGATGATGTTTGAGTTTCCACCGATTAGAGGTTTTTGGTTTGTCAACGAAGCGGTAAATGAGGCGGGCAATGTAGATAATGTGGGCAATTGCGGTTGCGGCAATTGAGGCGTCGATGTCGCTAATGGTTGTGCTGGTTGATGATGTTGCTGTGCTAAAATTATCGATGAATTTGGAAAGATTAAAGGCGGTGGACCGCCGACGACGCTGCTGCTGCTGATATTGAAATTCTGTGAATTCAAGGTTGCTAAACTGGTCGCAGGGCTTTTTGCATTTTGCAACTTCTGTTGTTGCTGCTGTTGTTGTTGTAATATCTGTTGTTGCAAATGTTGCGTGAAATGTTTTTGTTGTAACATTGCCGGCATATTGCTAATGTTAATCATCTGTTGTTGCTGAGCTGACTGCAACAACGGTGACAACGATATTTGAAGGCTTTGAGCTGTTAGCGGCGGTGGTGGTGGTGGATGCGGTAATTGCGGCGTCTGCGTCGGCGGTAACTGTTGCGTTTGTTGCATGGAAGTTACTGTTGGTTGGCTTGGTTTCGGTTTATTTGCCGTTTTCGGTTGCTGCTGTATCGCTGACGTTGTCGTAGTAAGACTATTCGAGCTTGCGTTGTTGTTATTTATGACATTAGCTGTGCTGCAATTAAGGATGGATTGGCTGGATGGGATCAATTGTTGTTGTGGCGGTTGTTGCGTAGTCTTTTGTTGCTTTGCTTTATGCTGATTATGTTGTATGGGATAGATGTGTATTCTTTGGGTTGTTTGCTGTACGCTGGTGTTGCCACTGGAGCTCGTTGCATTGTTATTATTATTATTATTATTATTAGCATTATTGCTCGTATTAACGTTGTTTGGAGAATTTGAGTGGTTATTGGGTTGCACAACGTTTGCTGGTATAGTTGCATTATTATTAGTGATGCTTGACTTGCTATTATCCATTAGCACGGGTGGTTGCATTAGGGTAGTGAAATTCATTGGTCCACTCCCCGTTACTCCCGGGTTAGTAATGAATCCTTCGGGGGTTGGAATTTCTTTGCCCGATGCCAAAATGCTTTGTTGTTCCACAAAGAGTCGTTGCAGAGATGTATTGAGTTCGATTTCCGACATCGCTTTATTGAACGGAGCTATAATATTGGCATCGAATTCCTGTGGCAGAGGTAAGGACGACACCATGGATTTGTGTTGCATCTTATATGTCAGATATTGTATCTGCATTTGGACCTGACGAAACATTTGTTGTTGCTGTGGAGTCAATTGTATAGTTTGTACTCGTGAAACCGTATGTTGAGGCTGAAATTGTTGCTGTTGCTGCGGAGGAGTTGTTGTTGAAGGAGACGATCCAGTTGATTGATTAATATTGTTTTGTTGTATAGACGTAAGCGATGGTGGACCGTTTTGCATGTTACTATTCATGTTGTTCATACTGTTCGAACTGGTCGAAGAAGTTATTGTGGTTGATATCGAGGAAATTGACGAGAATCCGAGTCCAAAAACGTTTCCATTACTTCCCTGAGGACGCAGCATATTCAAAGAATTTTGCGGTTGCTGTTGTATCATGTTATTCGATTGGGTCTGTTGTTGCATAGGAGCTGTAACACCCACTAATTTTGTTCCACTTGCAAGTTGCGTCGTTTGAAATGGTTGTACGCTCGCTATGTTGCTGCTGCTGGTGGTGGTGTTGGTAACATTCGTAGATGTAGGCGTTAAGCAAGGATTACTCGTTACCGGCTTGCCGCTGGCTGTGTTAGGCTGCACAATCTGTATGGGATTATTATTTGGCTTTTGCGACAAAGGGTCCAATTTGGGTAAGGGTTTGACAACGGTGGCATTTTTCATTAGTGCTACATCTGCAGCTGTTGTCGTAGAAGCTTTTGGTTTCCTTACTGGCTTTTTTTTTTGCACAGCACTGGTGTTAGTATTTGTTGCTCCTATTAAGGTGTTCTGTTTATTATCCTGCTTAACAGCCTTGCTTTGATCAATTATGGGAGCTACGTTGGCCACTTGTTTAGTGGTGACGGTGGCCGTAGTCATAGCTACATTAGTTTGATTTGTTATAGAGGTAATGGTGGCACTTGCAGCTGCGGTCGTGTTCATAGAAGTGGTAATTGTGGGAACACTATTCGCACTGCTCGCCAGGGGATGTACAATCTGCTGTTTCGGTTGTTGATTGTTAAGCGATTGCGTTATCATGGTAGTTGATGGTTGACTTTGAGCTGTTGGAGGATTTACGTCGTTGAAATGTATCTGCCCCTGTTGAAGACATTGAGCTAACTGTTGAGCATTTATACCTGCTGGTGCTATTAGCAGTCGTTCGGTGGGTGCTATCGAAGCTGTTGTCTGATTTGGACTTATCGGGGTGATCTGGTTATTAAGTGTGTTAAGGCAAAATAATTGCTGAGAATTTGGGTCAATTTTCGGCAAAGCTACATAACGTTGCTGTTGCGACAGGCCTGAACTGTTTGCTGATCCCACTGTCATTGAACCGAGGTCAGGAGATTTTTTCAACGCTTGCTTAGAGGAGGATGAAAAATCGCCAGTATTTGCGTTAACATTCTGTTTTTGTGTTGTCACTTTTTTTGTTTGTTTGCTAACAGTTCCCAAAGTACTAGTCGTTGTTGTAGAGCAACTTGTACTTGCAATCGATATATTCGGTTGCGGCGTAGGTATTTGTAGTGGTATCTTGTTGATACCTTCCACTTTTGAAGGTTCATTGATTATGGTGACATTTGCTATAGCACCGGTTAATAGGGCCCGTCGAATTGTGTGCGACTGCTCATCCGGAGGCTGAGAGGGATCATGTCTTAATATTAGCCGTTCGCATTGTTCCGATACAGCGAGAGTAAGGCTGCCCGTTAGCTGAGGTAATAAAGCAGCTATCGTAGCTGGCGAGCCCACCGATAGATTAACGTTAACGTTTGCGGCCATTCCAGACAATTGCGATGACACTGGCGTCATAGCAGCCGTTGGAATTGTTGCAGTCAGATTAGTGGGGGTGTGATTGATTTGTTGCGGTATTGAAAGAGTAGGAGTTGTAAACGTTGTCGACGAATTTGAGATCGAGATAGCTGGGGAGGAACCGCTATTAGAGGTTTGAGGTAAAGCTACCAAATGCATTTGCTTTGCTTGATTGTCTCCTAAAGCTGTGCCAGTGGTTGCGGCATTATGCGGTTGCATTCCCGAATTTTGCAAAACAATTTGTTGTTGAGATTGAACAGGTATTTGAGCTGTTGTAGTTGTACTTGCAGCTATTTTCTCTATTATTGGCATAATTTGTATTTTATTATCGACAACGGATGCTAGAGATGTGTTCAACATATTATTGGTATTCTGCGCCAACCGATTAGCATCAATTTGAGAGATTTGTATATTGCCAATGTGACTAGGTACAAGAGCAGCTGTGGACAATGGCGCATTAATTGCATTGCTATTTGCACTATTGGTTAAACTAGCTAATGTTGTTGAGTTCTGTTGAGTTGTTTGATTAATATTGGAAGCAATGGACGTGGAAGTGTTCTGCAATGCTATCGATGTGGAAGGTGTGTGGATTAAGTTTACATTACTCGTGTCTTGCTTTTTGTTGTTACGTTTAGCTGCTGGCTTTCGACGTGGTTTAACAGTAGCTGTAGTAGTAGTAGTAGTTGTCGTAGCAGTTGCAGTTACAGTCGCAGTCGTAATTGCAGTTACATTAGCATTAGTGGCAGAAAAAGTTGACGTTGAAATTCTTCCCGCCATGCTTGTAATGATGTTATTATGAATGGGGCCGGTCGTTGGAAAGCTTGTTGATGTCATAGAACCAATCTGGCCAATTGGCAGAGAAAAGTTTATACTTGTGGGTACATGGGGTAATGTGGGCTTAATTTGTTGACTCATTGTTGCCATCTGTTGAGCTTGAGCATTAATCTCTTCGGCGGTGGGCAAAGATGGTATGCTAATTGAATACGGTGCCGTACCAGAAGCAGACGAGCTTAGGCCTGAGTCGCCAGCATCAATTTTAATTACTATATTTGTCGCAGGGCCTGGAACATTCGACTCCCCGGTCATGGGTGTTGACGTGGCCGGTATCGTCAGAGTGTACGGTAACGTCCCTGAATGATTTTCCGTTTGAGGTAAAGATATGGAAATTTCCGCGTTGTTGTGGCCGTTGTCCTGATGCTGCGCTATTTCTCCGCTAGATGCTGACACGGCGCACGCTTCCATGCTATAATCTTCGTCGTCGTCGTCTTCCATAATACCGCACAATTTCATGACATTTCCGAGATCAAGTTTACCGTTGCTCGCCCGAGTTATTTGCGGTGGAGGAGAAGGTGACTTAGCAGGTTGTTGTTGTACTTGTGCGATTTGATTACTTAATAAATTCATTTGCATTTGAGATTCTTGTTGAACGGTGGTTGCGTTTCCATACGGTTGGTTATGATTTGTTGTTGTTACTGTCGTTAGAGTTGCATTGGCTGTTATCGAATTAGGAACCGTTATGTTACTATTGCTAGTTGTTATCGTTGTAGGTATAGCTATAGTGCTTGGTGTAGTTGTATTTAATGGTCTATTGGTTGTGGCGGTAAAAGTTTTAACTACAGCGGCCGTCGTAGGAGTAGAATTGACAGAATTAATTGCGGTAGGGTTGCTAGCCGCAGCATTTTGAAGACTACTTGCACCGGGTTGTTTCTTTTTACGTGGTCTTGGTTTTTTCTTGGTTGGTTCTGACGGTTGCTGTTGTTGAAGTTGAACTTGTTTTTGCGCTTGTTGAACTTGATTTTGTGTTTGTTGTATTTGCTGCTGCAACTGTTGAATTTGCGCTTGTTGTTGCTGTTGTTGTTGTTGTTGCAACTGTATGGTGGCTGCTGCATTTAGACTCAATTGTATTTGCGGTCCATTCACTTGCTGAGGACTGGCGGGAATACTTTGAAGCACGGGTGCAGGTTGCCTCATCGGTTCCGATGTTACAGCGATAGACGATGGACCTGGTGATTGTGTTAGACTTGTTAGGCCTGCAGCGGGACTTTGGCCATTGAAGAGATCAGTTGAAGTATTGGAGTTGGATGAAACCGCATTACCATTATTTCCACTTGTAGATGCAGGTGATTGTGTTGGAACGCCTGGGGTTTGAAAGGTAGCTCCTGCAGCCGCAGCTGCAGCAGCCAATTGATGAATATTGGTTCCATTCAATTGATTGAGATTAATCAAACTACTTGTGGTACCCTGCTGGAAATTTGCAGCTGGGAGTTGAGATAGTAGTGTTGGACCGGTAGAAGCATTCAGACCATTCGGCATTTGAATTTGTGCTGTGATACCGTTACCGTTGGCTGCTGCTGCTGCTGCTAATTGAAGATTTTGTAATTGAGCTGCCATGCTAGGACCTAAAAGATGGCCATTAATTGTCGCTGCTGTGGTAGCGAATTGTTGAGATCGTGGCTGGGTATTAGCGGCAGCAGCAGCTGAAAGGGCAGCATGTAAGCCACTAATTTGCGTAATTGCAGGCGTTTGAGGATTTGTCTTAATTGTTTGCAAATTTGTGGCTTGCTGTATAAGATTGGCTTGAGAGGATACAATGAAGGTGGGAGTAGCGGCCGCCAATTGCATAGTAGCACCATTTGTACCAAGTATACGCAATAATTGTTGTGGCTGTTGTTGCGCTTGCAATTGTGGTTGAGGTCGTGTATTTTGAATAACTAGTGATGGCGTTGCTGTTAGTTGCGGTGTAGGCGGCCTTAAAATCAATTGAACGCCTTGAGGTGTGTTTTGTTGCACCAGCACTGGCACTTGATTAAGCAGTAATGGCTGCTGGGTGGCTGTAAGACTAGCAGTAGCTCCAGAAGGTAAAAGAATTTGTTGCTGCGTCGTCTGCTGCGTTGGCTGAGGCGACTGTGAGATCTGTGACAAATGTTGAGACATGTTAGTACTTGTGTTAATCGCACTGTTATTGTTGCTGCTGTTATTGTTATTGGAATTGTTTGTCGAATTTTTGGTCTTTTGATGTTGCTGATTTGGATTATGTACTTGAGTGGCTGTCGTTGGTTGCAATGATTGCTGTAACTGCGATATATTTTCTAAGTGTATTTGTGATTGAAATTGCGGCTGATTAGGTTTCGGTAATATTTGCTGAGGGACTTTGGTGGATTTACCGTTCTGGTTTGAGGTTGCCGTGTTTGTGTTGGCGAAACGTTGCTGCTGTTGTTGCGTTGCAGCAGCTATTATTTGGCCCTGAGGACCCTGAATCAACTGAAAGGTCTGCTGAGGACCATTAGACGGCGAGTTAGTTGACAAGGTGAATTGTTGTTGCAACATCTGCATTGGTTGTGGTGTGGGCGGTTTGATGGTGGCAGCAGTTATTGTATTACTTGGACTTGGTGAAGGACTATCAGCTATTAATGGACTATTGCTATGATATTGCTGAAAATTTGATTGCTGTGATTGTAGCGTTTGTTGCTGATTTGTGGATAATACTGCAGCGGTAGTTGCGGTGGCGTTGGCGGGACCATTGGGAACACATTTTTTCGTTTGACTTTTTGGGCTACAAGCCACAGTTCCTGTCGCAAACGTATGCGGCGTATTGTTAATTGTTGAGGCGTGTAATTGCCCATAGCCGCCAGCTATAGCGCTAGTTGCTGAATTAGTGCTGTAATGACCTGAATTATTACTGTTGTTGCTATTGTTATTAAATATTTGGTGATGTTGTAAATGCTGGTGTTGTTGGCGTTTGGTGCCCTTCTACAGTTTGAAAAGTTGTAAAATTGAATGATTAACTTGACTCCTTTAATATTTTAAAAATTTTACCTTGTTTAACTGAATATTATTGGAGCCCACTAACGTAGCATTTAATTCATGGCCAGTTGTCGATGTTGTTGTCGTTGCTCCAGAACTTGTTAAACCTGTAATCACATTTATGCTACCAGCGGTCACGCCCACAACACTGGTGGCAGCTGCAGGTGATTGTGAGGGGCTAGGTTGGAAGACCACAGTACCCGCATTTGGACTACCATTAGTAAATTGATGTATAGATTGTCTACGACCTGGTGTTACGGTTTTACGTTCCTATAGAAAAAAAAAAAAGTAGATAAAAGAAATACCAAAAATAAACCCAAATCCTTCGTAGGCGTTATGTGTAACCCCATTTTCTTATTTCTTTATTAATTACCTGTTCATGTGTGCTTGCATTTGTTAGAGGATTACCCGTTACTAGAAGTACATCTTGTGGAAATGGTGACAGCGAAGGTGACGGTTGTAAACGTGGACTAGCTGAGATCGATGGTGATGGACTGGGCGTTAAAAACGGACCCGGAGGAGACAATATTCCTAAAAATTAAATTAATTTATCATTATCAACTTTGCTTCTAAAACTTTAATCTTAACAAGAAAGAAGAAGAAGAAGAAGAGGGTGTTTATGTCCAAAATTTCTAATAAAGGAAATTTCTTAGATTATTTATTAACTTCTGTCAATTTTCAATTGCAGTCTTTTTGCTTACTCTGAGGGGAAGGGTAATTACGGTTCTCGAACCTCCCGCTAAGGGAATTGTGGAGGGAACGGTAAGAAACAAATGTTTTCTTTAAAATTTCTCCCTTAGCCCCGATTCTCCGAAATAAGAACGTCGCTGGGAAGTTATTCCTTAACGTTTTACATGTTCATTTCCAACCCATTAGTAGGTGTCTTTAAAAAGCATTTACGACCATTCAAAGCATTTTCAAAAAACAATACATTCGTACACCTTCAGCCAGAGACAACTGCTGAGAAGATAGAAGAGTGAAAGCGACCGGTTTTTTGTTTGTTTTTCTTTTCTGTCGTGAAGCGTAAGACTTGCGATTCTGTTTACGGCAAATACAGCAACAAAGTCACTCTCGGGCAAAAAGTTCTTCGAGAATGATTATTATGAAGCAGCTCTTCTCGGACTGTTTTATTATTATATGTGCATGACGTTGACATACACCTCCTTCGCTAACATCACTACAATATTCTCAGCAATTGTTTATTCAAGGCAACAAAATATTTACTCAACTGTATTTTCCAAAGCAAAGAAGAAGTCAGATGTTAGCCTACATTAAGAACAGCAATTTTTAAAGTCCCATAAAAAAATTCTCCAAGCAAAACTTAACATAATCTGCACATCGTTGGAAAGACTATTACTAGAGAATTCCCGCCCTGCTAGTTCCATTTTTTCACAAGCCATGGTTTGCCCTGCCAGTAGCTAAGCAAACTGCGGCTTCATCAACCTCATTTACGACATATTTTTTTTTTGTTTGTGAGGGAAATGGATTAGGCCTGTATGTGTCGATTTAGACCCATAATCCAGTAGCGATAAAGAGGCACGTAGGTGCTATGAAATCGATTTTATGGTACGCCTGCAACACGTTTGTTAAAGTGATTTTTTTCAATTTAAAAACTTTTTGATTATGCTTATGCTTGTTGAACGTGCGACGTTATGCACCGCAATCATTCCCAATGTCTTCAGTTTAGTGTAAAAATATTTTATTTTCAAATATTAATTAATTTACATAAAGACATGTTTTGTCGATAAAAAATAATAAAAGAATTCTCGAAAAGTTCTATTCTAACTATATTTTGACTTAAATTCTTTCGAGACTTCGTTTAACATAATTCTGTTAACGGCTTAATAGAGCTCTGTAGAAAAAATGTAGTTTGAGTTTTTGCTAATTATATGTAAATATAACCTCACACTCTTCACATTTAGATGGGAAATTTTATTATTTCATGGCGGGGATAAATGCCAAAGCGTTCTGATTGCAAATCTATTTGGATTTTTTCTAGAGTATTAACCAATTTTTCTCTTCAAATCGTGCGTTGAGCATTATTGATGGCATTTTAACAAGCCACGAGGCTTGACTTGTGCAAAGGATTTCTTTTCGAATGCCTTACATGCTTGAGACTTCAGCTCGAAGTTATCGAAATTAGAAAACGCAATAAAAAGTTTTTGTTGAATAATGTAATGTAACAACTCTCGTTTATATTATTTCATTAAAGGAGGAGGAACATCCGTTTCCCTTGAGACTGTTGTGGACTGATTTGAAACAATTGGCTTTAGTGTAATTACCAATTAAAAAAATAAAGTCAACATTTATTGTTAAACATCATTTAATCTGATGGGTCAAAGAGGGTGGGTTTGATGGCATTCACATCTCCTCTTCATTTGAAAGGTATCAGTTCTTAATGATGATTGCAGGTATTAATAAAAGAAAAAAAAAAAAAAAAGGTCAAAGGCAAACAGTCAACAAAGCATATTTCAAGTTATGTGAACTTGATTAGGGATGCAATGGCTGGCTTATAGCAAATAAGCTTGATGTCTCACGTTGCCCAGGTAATCAGTTATATTATTATTGTATGCATCCCTTACACTTTATTAAATCATCAAATTTTGAAATAATCATTTTCTGAGAAAAAGTCAAAGAGAGAGAGAGAGAGAGAAAAGAGAAAGGAAAAGAAATATCCAAGGAAAGCAAAAATTATTTTTACTTTCATTTCATACTTTTTTTTTATTTTTTGTAGAATACGTGACCACAAAAGCATCAGCACACAAAACGGATTAAAAGTCAAAAAGGCAAACAAACAGTCGAGAGATTTTCGAGCATAAAGCTCCGTTGAGAATAAATGCAATTTATAAAATAAAATAAAATAAAATAAAATATAAAACAGCAAACAAAAAAAAAGAAGGAAACCGTAGTAAATTCTCCTGTTGCATTTGTATGTGTATGTGTGTATTATGGTTATACAAGCAAACGTATGCGTACATATGCATATGCAATCTCGAAAAGGAAAATTAATTCATTTCAAATGAAATTTTTGTTCAACTTATGTAAGGAGAACTAGTGGACTATTGTATGTATGTGCTTATGTTTATGTGCTTATGTGTGTTTATGAAGATTCAAAAAAGGTTTTTTATTCAATGAGAAAGGGAGCTCTTTCTTTGCTTGCTTTTAAATGAACAAATGATCATTTATAGGGTTAACAGAACAACAACAACATCAAATAGTTAAGCAGGATGGAGGGATGTAGAGACGGAGGCAGCCAAGGCTTCAATAGTATGCCGTTGCCAAAAGACCTTTTAATGGAATTTGATGTTTTATTTCATAGTCATTTAGAGCAAGTCTAGCAAAATTGAAATGTGAGATGATTACGGAATGCATTTTACTTCTTTTAGCAAAGGTTGAAAAGTGCTTTGTTTCATTTACTTTTTTCTTCTTTATATACCTTTGATGCGAATAAAGAATGAAATGAAGGGCTTTTTACCTTTGATTTCAATTGGATTATTTATTATTTTATAATTGTTAGTAAATGCATTTAATCAAATTTTTCTTACTCGCTTAAGTCATAAAGCTTCGAAACGTGATGTAATGACATTCTTAAAAGGCCGCTTCTAACAATCGAGAAGAAAAGGGATGAATTAATTAGCTTAACACTATGGGGCGTATAGGGCGTTATAATTATTTAAAATGCCAACAAAAGACTGCAGTTGGCATCACAGCCAAGCATCGGCGATCTGGTTTGGCTTGTGAGTGCTTTAACTTGTTGCGATTCTTTCTATCTCGTCCGAATTAAACTCTCTTTGAAGAGAAATAGAAGTAGGAATGGAAAAAGATAGCCAGAAAAAGAAAATGGAGAGCAAGAGAAATGGCGCGAAGGAAAAAGGAATGATTGCGAATGGCAAGACGAACGACGAAGATTAAGGAAAACAACAGGGACGGATAGGGATGAGTAAGGAAAGTCTAGTCTAGCATTTCAAGGACGTGGATTAGTTTATGTACATTTATAGTAGATTTATATTTATAGCCAACTGCTACGCCTAGTTTGCCCACTTAATTATGTCTTCAATTGACGGCTCAGTTCATTGGTTTTATTCTTTCTTTGCACAAAATGGTAGCTGTTGACGAAAATGTGGCCTACGTTCACCAAACCGGATGCGGACATCGAATCAAGGTTAGAAAGATATCAATTGCTATGAACACACAAATGCACAAAGCAGGTGTTTGCGACATATTGAATCAAAATTTAGGCGACCGTGCGCATTGGTGCGTTGTCGAATGAAAATTCCAAGTTCAAAGCCAACGACAGCAATGACAAATTTGAACAGGATTTGGTAGAAGGATTCCCCAAGAACAAATATTTGGATAAAATGATGAGATCGTTGAAAAAAAGGCTCAAAAATGTTAGAGATTACATTGGTGAATTTTGAAAAAATTGTTTTGCGTTTCTCTACTATTGTTGAAGACTTTTCAACCAATCCTTTTAGGTCTGCCTTTTATGTATATGTCAACATTTTTTTAGAAAAAGGATCGAATCCATTTTCTCTATGACAATCCGAGCTCTTTTAGAGTTTCTACGACAACAATTGGTTTACTCAACTTGTGAGATGTCCAGTTAAAAAGCCTATGCGCAGCAATCTCTTAAGCGTGCTTTACATGAACACAGATTTTTGGCGTTAAAAGAAACTTTTGGAAACTTTCAAGAGTATCTAAAGGCAATTGAGAAATTTAGGGAAAAAATGTTTTAAAATTGAAAAGGTCCCTACGATCAATGCGATATTGTATATATATATATATATATATATATATATATACTTATATATATATGTATGTGCAGGCACATGTATTACTGTTAATAACAAGAAAGCTTTCAATGCCAAATTTCAAAAGCCTCGTGCAATAAGAAAAACATTGTTACGCAACTGGAAGAAAGTTTAGCTACATGTGGACATTGTTGCTGGTAGACATATATGAGGAATTTCTATTTCGTAATGAAATAAAATCTTTATTAAAACCGAAACATTAGAACATGTAGTTAGTGATTTAATCAACGTTTCCATAGCGTTTCCATTTTCCTTATCATCTTTTGAGCATTTGAAGGGTAAATACTTTTATATATAAATACATATATAGATGAAAACATGAAATGTTTGGAAGTTGTGAGTTAGTCCCACATGTGGGAAGGTGTAAAGTATTCCAACACATAAATATGCCTTTGAAGTAGGAAGGAAAAAGGAGAGGGAATGCAAGTGTTTCTTGTATACTTGAACCGAATCTCGGATACTCGTCACTTAGCAGAGCAAGCCGAACGAATTTGATAATAGTTATGGTAAATTTTTGAACGTTAAACATAATTCGCGTGAAGTTATTTGCCAGCATTTTGCGGCCGATAACTTTTGGTTTTCACATCAACATAATGTACTTTATTATCTAACATTGGGTTGTGTGGTGATGAAGAAATTCACAATCGCTCTACTCGTCTAATTTGTGTTACGGTCCAATTACTACAGTCTACCATTTAGCAATTCCCGCAGATATTAAACTGGATGCAAAGCTCGCCATCGTAATTGCTAGTGGCATGGACATGCAACATGCAACGGATGCAACGGGATATACGAGCAGAAGCAGGGACGGCCAAATGGACTCAAAATATTCTGCTAATCAAGAATATATATGTTATTTAAGAGTTTCCGGAGTCATTCCATACATCCGGAATGACGAATTTAGCATACCACTATACAGAAAACCTTTTCAAAAAAAAACAAAAAAAAAAAAAAAAAAAAAAAAAAAAAAAAAAAAAAAAAAAAAAAAAAAAAAAAAAAAAAAAAAAAGAAAAAGACAAAAAAAGATCCATAAAACAAAAGTATATTAAACAATTCTTGGAAAAAGAAAACAATTCTTCAAAGAACATTCGTAATGACTAGTATTTGTGTGTATGTGTAGAGGTCCGTAAAAGTAACAACATGAGAGTATCTTTCATAAGCAGCACATTGAGAAACCTAGGTGATGATGATGACGATGGTGACGACAATGATGCCTAGGTATAGAGAAGAATGGCACAAAACAAAATAAAGGCCAACAAGAAAATATGTAGCAGTTGAAGAGATGCATAGATAAGGTGTATAATGCTTGACGCGGCAAGACGCGGCAGCACAACAGTACAACATCAACTACTGCCGTTCTTGTTCTTGTTCATGTTTTCGCTATTGTTGTTTTTATAAAGCTTCTTATTACTAAAATATTCAAATTATAATCATGACGATCCATATGATTGTTGTTGTTGTTGTTATTATTATTGTTGTTGTTGGTATTAATATTGCTGTTATTGTTGCTTTTAACGATGTACGTCTAGTGCGAGTGCTTATTGATTTTCATTATACTCTTTTGCATTTTTCGCTATTTTCTTTTTTTTTCCTCCACACAATCTAAAGCCACCGAAAACGCACATCATCAGCGTTGTTCTCTTGTTGTTTTCTTCATTTTTTAATTTAAATTGGTCGTGTACGAGTCTATATATGAATGTGTGTGTGTGTGTGTGTGTGTGTGTGTGTGTGTGTGTGTATGTGAGCATTACGGATGTTATGCTATAAACACACTCATCCTTGTGAAGAAGGATATATTCATATAGCACATGCACATGTACGCACGCAAATACATACATAAAATACACTTTGAATTCGTTTCATTGTTGTAAATGGTTCTTAAGGTTACCGCTGTTATTGTTGCTGCTTCTGTGTTTTATATTCGCCATTGTTTTAGTTAAACAACCAAGAGCATCAACATCATCAGCAACTGAAACATTTTTATCCCTTAAACATGGCATTGTTTTCAATTTCCTCACCATACCATCATATCGTAGAACCAAAAAAAAAGAAAAAAAAAAAGTCAAAACCTCACGTTATACGAAAAAGAAACGCACACAGGCAGAAACATGCATACGAATGCAGACGCAATTGTAGTTATGTCGACATATGTATCGAAAAATCGAAACAATTGCTAACAAAGATGCTGCTGCTGCTGCTGCTGTAAAATGTTGTATAGTGCCTAGACAAACATACATATAAACATATGTCGTGCATAGAAACGTAGACATGAACGTACATAAGAGTATGAGAGACAGGGATGTGTAAGGCATCAGCACATAAAAAAGCCTTGACTTCCTACACTAAAGCGAACATACGCTCGCTTCAAAGATTTCTTTTCTAGTAGTTAAGCTTACTTTTGTACGGAGCTATTGATAAGGCATTTAATGTGTAGAGATATTGGGAAATGATTTACACATTAGTTTGGGTGTTCAATAAGAAAATGAGGAAATCAGACAGAAAGGCGAAATTTTAAGGAACGAGAAGATTAATGGAAACTATTTAAGTACTTAGAAGGGAAAGGGGGGGGGCAAAAAATGATTCTAAAAAGGCAAGTGCGGGGAACTGTCCCGTTAAAACATTTTATTGGCATTAGGAGAAAAGGTTAAGAAAAACAGTATTACACTGGCTGCGTTACGCATTCATTTGATGCGGATCGAATTTTTAAAACTCACTATTGTTTCGCTTACGGCAATGAAGAGAGTTGCTTGCCATTTAGAAGCCTAGATTTAGAAAGAATTTCACAAAGGATTTTTTCTGTAAATCCATTACTATTGTATTTGCATTTTCTTTTGGAATTACGCCGCCGCCGAAAGGTTTGCTTCAGTTCTTTGTGTAAATCTCTCTATTTTTAATTTTGAAAAAAAATACTTTCCGGAAACAATAAGAAATTCTTAAAAACTTATTTGTTGCACCCGGCAAATTTTATTTGCGCAAATGCCAATTTTCTGTTGTTATGATAGTCAACAGGCGAAAAAGTTTTTTAGTTTAACAATCGAGATGACGTTGTTTTTTTAGTCGATCGTCAACATCAATAAACGCAAATTTTCTTTAGTTGTCGTGATTCACGTAAAGAGTAAACATTGTGTGGAAACACGGATACTCATCACTCACCTCGAGCAAATACATTAAATTTCAAGATTAATCGGTCCAATCTGATCAGATCTATGATAAGTTAATATGTACTGTCCGTTGTTGTGATCAATGAGGAAGAAGTATTAAGGCTGCGACTATAGTGTATGGGAAGGCCTTATGGATTCTTTTCGGCGGACCAAACTATTGGAGAGGAATTTTACTTCTATGTTATGCATCGATTTCGTAAAGCTATTCGTTAGACTTTTGGATGAACAACATCTGCCTCTTCTCCTACTGAATTGCTTCTTCGAAGCTTTTACACTAGAACTGCAACTTATCTCTCAACCACTCAACCACTGTATACAATGAATCTCGCTTCGGCTCCGTTTGTGGCTATTGTCGATGTTTAAGAAGCCCCACCTTGCACGACCCTTTTGTCTGTTTGAAGAGATGAAGACAAATTTAAATATGAATTTTTCCACTGGCATTAAATTTGGCACTTGGGGTACTGCTAACGTATGGAAAAGGCAACCATATGCTTATTTAAGCCCACACAATGCACATGGGAAGGTCTTACTAACTAGTGGTAGGTTTTATATAAAAATAGTATAAAACAAGTGATACCTCAATAATTTTAAGATTTATTTCTAAGCTTTACTACTAAACTAAGAAAATCTTGGTCTTCAACTTTTTCCTTAAGGGGTTGTAATGCTACTGATTGATCGTTAGTGGAATTGATGATCTCTTTTAACTGTAAGGTATTCATTATCTTGACGTAGACAATTGCCTTGCAAACGGTCACTAAGCGAGTGCTTATAGTTCTTAAATGTCAAAATTCAATGCACTTTGGTGATCAAAGACTAGTGTATATAGCGTACTGTAATGTACTGTAGCGTTATCCTTCTTTCCGTTGCGAACAGTATGACGAAATTATGTTTTTACTCTTTTGGTTTGAGTTTGAGTTTAAAAAATCTTTTCTAATACCTGCAACAGCACTTGCTTACGTTTCCATCGTATGTTTATAGTGCAAAGAGGGTAAACGATGCATAAATAAATTCCGGAACTTATATCGTTCAAGTTCACCCAAGCAAATAACGTGCAAAAAAAGTAAAAAATAAAAAACGAAAATAAAGAAATAGACTTCGTCATATACACATACACGCGCAAATATACTTTGCATGTATACAAAAAAAAAAAAAAATTGTGTGGGTGAAAAAAAAGAAGAAAAATTCATAAAAGAAAAAGGCAATAAATAACAAGAATATGAAGGAGAAGTGTTGCAACGTGAAAACGCCAAGTAGACAATGGACGTATTCTAGTAATTTAATTCCGTATGGTTGGAGGTAATTTTGTACTAGAAACAGTAAAAAAGAATAGGAAAAACTGTTATAATTGCATTTTTATTTTTAACAGATGTCAGTTAAAGGGTTACCGTAATCCATAAAGTTGTAGCTCTAACTTTTCTAAAAGAAGAATGAGAAGAAGAAGAAGAATCGTGTTGCATTAAAACATATTGAACAACGTGTCGCTTTTTATTTCAAATGTTTTCCGAAAGTCTTTACCCTGAACGAACTAAGTAAACATTTCGAAAATGAGTTCCTTCCGAGCAGGAAATAAAATTACCCGAAAGCACACACAATTTATAAGAAGAAGCAGATGATGAGATGAGATATGACTCAATTATTTAAAACAGTGAGTAAGGTAGTGATTGTGCTCAGTTATGAAACCTCCAGATATGTTAAATTTCAGACAAGCTCTTAGTCTTCTAGTTACGATTATATGTTGACACCATTATGACACAAAACTGAATTCAGTCAAATTTAATAAGTGGTTGTTAAGCAGAGCAGAATTCCGAGGAGTACAATTTTATATCGACACTAAAAGAGATTCACTAAGGGGTCTAAGTTTAAAGAAGTCTTTTCAGACCAAGAGATGATTTGTTGCCATCTTTTCTACGATCTTTTTCTCTTTCCTTAGTTCCTTAGTGTAATAATTGTTCCTATTTACAGATCAAATATTGTTATAAACAAAAAAATGTTTCATCATCAATTTCGCAAATGTGCTCAAAGAAATATTTAAATTATATGCCTTACCTCCCCATCCTTATACTAAAATTTCATTGATCAAATGCTTATACTTAAGAAATGGAAAAATACCATAAACGCCGTGCATATATAAAATGAGGTAAAATTCATTAATGCCTTAGGGCAATAGAAAATTCTAATGCTTAGCAATTGTTAGTTAGTTTATGTATGAGAAGGAAAGCATGTTGTAAAGGAACAAAATTTACATAAATATAAAAAACTTTGCCGTAAACAATAGTTAACAAACAACATGGCTTGTGAAGAAGAACAATATGATGTTTTAGCAGCATGTATGAAAATGAATACGTTTACAATTTCAATACGATACACACATACACACGCATGTAGACGGGCAATACAAAAAGAAAAATTACTTACTATATATTTTACATACGGACGGTATGAGTAGTTAGTTATGCCCACTGCCCATCTTTCCTATATATGCGATTACCATGAAATAAATGAAGGTTTACTTAGCCGAAAACTGGAAATTTCACATCCATCCATACATACCGAAATGTAGATGAAAGAGGCAGAGAGAAACAATAAGATGGACAGACAGATAGACAGACAGATCCTTCTCTAATAAATGACAGGCAGGCAACATTTGTTAGTTTTGCATTCATAGTCAAACTATTACGCATATATGTGACGCATATATATATAGATAGATACATGTATATATATATATACGTATATAGAGGACAAGAAGAAAAAACAAAGAAGAAAAAAAAAACTAACGAATAGATTAAAGTTCGTATGTATTGTAAGCTAAAGTTTGGTTAAAATACCGCCGCCGTCGTTCATTCGAAAAAGGTGAAGAGAAAAAGAATTTTAATACAAAATGCACGACGCATACAACAACGGCCAGGATGAGCAGACTTAACCGCATGTATGTGAATACAGTGAACGAGATTTATAGTCGGGAGTCACAGGATGAAGCAGAGAAATAAACGTTCGAAAAAGGTTTCTTTTAATGATATTCGTTTTCCTTCTTTTATCTTTTTTTTCTTTTCAATTCTTTTTTTTTTTTTTTATGAAATATAAATACATCATGTATGCTGTTATGCTGTATGGTGGTACACAAACATATAAATTTTCAAATACGCAAACACACTCATATATATAATATATGCATATATATGTATATATATATAAACACATATGTGTGTGTATTGCGCGCATATTGGAAGTTTTCATCAATGTATTGCATTGTTTGCGTTTAATGTTTGTTAAAGAAGCGGCTTAAAATCGAAATTTAATCAATTATTTTTCTTTTACTTTTTAAACAACTATCGATTGTTTACTCTTAAAAAGAGACAACCATCCACATCTGTGGTGTATGCAAATAAATCACATGATAATTTCTCGAAGACTTAAACCCATTTGAAGAATTGCTGCTGCTGCTTATCGCTAACAACGCTTCAAAACAAATTAAATTCAAATTTAAATCGATAGACTAACGCATGTTATAAAACAAACTGAAAACATATTTCCTTTTATTTCTAGTTGTTATGTCAGTACGTACGTGAAGACTTAAAGGAAGATATGAATTTTTCATTTCATTTTTAATCGATTTAAACCCGATCAGGTTCACACTCTAATCTGTTTTAGCTACGTCTCGCTATAACTTTATTTGTCATCGGAATTCTTAGAAAGTGATGCGGAAATCTAAAAAGGTTGCTCTTCATATTCTTGAATGACGTTTGCGTGATATTCGAAAACACTCGTAGTTCGCTTAAAAATTTTATCAGTTCAAAGCTATCTTTTAATTGGTTTAGCAATCGTTTCAAAGCACAATTGGAAAATTGTGTGCGGACGGACCCACTGATACAATTAATGAACACGCGGACCGCACTTGAAGAGCCTACATTGGCCTTATGGCCGCAGTTATATTATTAATTGTAAGCGGACGTATTGCTTAATCGATCAGGGTGCTTAGATCGTAATCCAGCAAGGGGTTTGGACTGTTCTCCCTTATAATTTTTTGCTTTATACTATGACAACACTCGCACAGCATTTTTCAATACGATTGATATGATTTTGTTTTGACATTACGACCACATTTCACATATCAAATCCGTCAGGTATTCTTATTAGTTGAGCTCACTATGGTTTGCAAATTTTATCATGGAAGTTATAAGCATTTGCAATTTTTAAAAGTTATGCAAATCTTTTACCGAAACAATCGCTCTCTCGTTGCAGATCTTCATGCACTTTTCTAAGAAAGCAAGAAGAAAGAAGAAGAAAGAAATTTTCAATTTAATTTTTTTTCAGAGAGAGAGAGAATATCGTGCAAAAAAAATTCCAAATTTCAGTCCAAAACTAATATACTGTGAGGACCCAAAGTCGTTTCTCGTTTTGGGCTCACGGGTTCGACGTCTCTGGTGAGGGGAAGGGAGTGCTAGGTTAAGGTAGGATAGAATACATTAAGCTAGCAATAGAATGGCATAGATTAAGTTAGTAGTAGAGGTGAATAGATTAAGCTAGCGGTAGAATTGGATAGAGTATAGTAGTAGTATAAGATAGATTAAGATAGAAGTAGAATACAATAGGCTAAGTATGGGGTAACAGTAGAGAATAAGGAGGAGTTGATGTTAGGCTTTCGAACGGAGAGGTCGTGTATCGGGAGATTGTAAAGAATCGGAGAAAAGAATAAAGAGCCCCTGTGAAAATTAATGTCTTGTGTGTTTTTTCCTCCTCTGGGCGGTTGAGCTGCACCAGCCTAAAGGAAAAGGAACGAAACGTCCTCAAAATACATAAACATTTTTTCGTTTCTATTTATTTTTTCTATGGCCTTATAATTAATAGCAGACACTTGGTGGTACAACATTTATAAAGATCTGCAAATTCCGTAGATTGGAAAACTAGCACAATATAAAAAACTAAGGTTTGCAGCGACAATAAACATGGCCGTGTGAAAAGCGAAGTCACACGGAACCTGACCGAACCGAAGCTTGGTGGTATTGCAGGAATGGGATCTCCACTATCAATGTGAGTATCTGTCTTGACGCCTATAATGATCGTCAAAATTAATGAAATTTATATGAACATAGAAGACTTTAGTAGATGCTGTTATTTCCACATTTAGGAAAATTCAGTGGATGGTATAAAAAAAAATTAATTTTCTATAGCTATTGTGTAAGTATTTGAAAAGCTGTATTAGTAAACTTGATCTGTGCAAATGAATTTGTGTTTGAAATTTGGAATCTGCGGGAAGCCGGCAGACGAACTTGTCAATGCTGAAAAGCAATATATCGCAATCTTGCTGTCGACAAAGCAACAACACGAAAGAAAGCTCCACTAGTTGGGGATATAGTGACACAGCACGACGTCAGGTATTCAAAGCTATTATAATAGAGACAACGTCAGTCAGTCTTAAATGTTAGTGTGAATGAATGCCAAAAGTATGAAGACATCCTATGTGCATCACTGTATCGAACGTTATTATCGTTTACTTTCCAAAAAAACGATGCACGCTCGCAATGACGAATTCGCCCAAAATTTCAATATATTTATAAAATGAAAGTGAAGGTTATTGAGAAGAGCTTCGTCAAATAGTTATTTATATATAAAGCACTAAATCTGTGTGTGTTTACATGTATATACGTATGTGTATCTATAAATTATCTTGTCACAGTTTTCTTATCGCGCGCTTGTCATTATTTCGATTATTTTTTTTTAATTTTGCATTAATTAAAACAAAAAACAAAACAAAAAAAAAAAAAACAAAATTAAAGAAAAGAAAAGAAAAGAAAAGAAAAAAAGACAATAAACGACGAACGTTATAATCTGGGTGAATGAACAAATCTGAAATGACCTAAAAAAAACCTTTTTTGATTTTAATTCATTTTCACTCATGTCATGATAAAAATGCTAATAAAATATTATAAGACTTAAAGAGAGAGGCAAAGAGAAGTCTATACGTCTATAGCATAAGCACTCTATATACGCACAAACATTATAATTTTAGTCATACGAGGTTAAAATAAAAAATTAAAAAAAAAAAAAAAAAAAAAAAAAAAAAAAACAAAATTAAAGAAAAGAAAAGAAAAGAAAAAAAGACAATAAACGACGAACGTTATAATCTGG
>KK502696.1:0-10126 GCA_000688735.1 Glossina austeni
AGATATAGCGGAGCGTCTAATCATTCACCGCAGGGCAGTTTGGACCAAGGAGTGATTTGTTCGATTCCATTCCACAAAGTTTCGTTGCCAACTATGCAGCTTGCCGTCACTGCAAAAGTCGATGAAATTTGGCAACTGATGGAGCAAGACCGGCACGCAAGCTCTCAAGATATAGCGGAGCATCTAAATATTGACCACATGGCAGTTTGGAATCATTTGAAAAGAGTAGGCTACAAAAAGAAGCTTGAAGAAAAGCGGGGACTTTTTAATATGTCCCGTAAGTAAATGCTGACTAACTTACCACTTAAAATAAATGTGGAATTTTCATGGAAATCAATGGAACAGCTTTTCGTTACGCTCCCAGGCATAGGAATATGAATATGAATAAAGAATTAAATTAAATGAATTGCCATAGCGCTCAACAAGAGGTTCATTTGTTTATTTAAAAATTGCACTTAATGCATATAATCATCAGCTATAGAAAGGTAATCAAATAGTTGTTGATTTATTTATTTAATTACTTTTGAAGCAAATTTTTTGCTTAATTAAATTTTGCTTATGAAAGACGCAATCATCATTATTTGAAGTGTTCTTCAACTATCCCAACAATTTCCTTTTCCGTATGCATTCATGTATGCGAGCACTTAAAGAGGAAGTAAGTACATCGTGTGCGGTAGCATATATGACTACTTATCATGTCATGTATGTAGGACTGGGCGCATCTAATGTCATTACAGTCTTTTAAAAATAATATTTATGCAAATATGCAAAATCTTCTTCTTCAACCTAATTTATATATAAAACGATTCAAGATTTATTAATGACTTCGAATGTATCGAAAGGACAAGACTGAACAATACATTTGAAGTTCATACGGTGGCCTTTTCCATGTTCTTTTCAAAAAACTCCATTTTAAGAATTATTTCTTACGAAACTTTAAAACTGAAATTACAATTCGTTAACTTGAAAAACTGTTTACTGTTCAACAAAAAAGGGCAACAACTTGTTTACAGAACATCGAAAACAAATTGCAAAGCAATTGACGAGAATTAAAAAAACTTTCTCACCTGTAGCGAACCGTTTCGCACGTATGGAAAATCAAGCGCAAATAAAGAACGCGGTACGCACACGAACATAAAACAACTTTGACTAACAAACACAAAACTAAATTCTTTTTCATGTAGTTACGTAAGTGAAAATATTTGAGAAAGACGAACACGCAGTTAACTCAAAATAGCAATGCGTTGATTTAGTTTTACAATAGCATTTTTTTTTTCGTGTTGAAAGAAATGTGAATAAAAAGACAGAACTTTAAAAAGTTTGAAAGTTTCAAACGTTATGAGCTCTTTTCTAACTGCAACGTTTTTATTAAGAAAATCTTAAGAATATTGAACGCTTTCTCATCCGCTATATTCACCAACTATTATCTCCGGTGACCAAGTATTCCTTGGATAAAGTACCCACCAGCATCCATTTACCCAGCAAGTGCTGTCGTTTCTTTATGCACTTTTATCTATATATATATATATAACGATATCAAAACGTTGCTTATTTCGCTTCCAATACATGCTAAAATTCTTTTGTACGCCAAGCTTTTTTTTTCTAATTTAATATATTGAATGTACCGAAAACGGTACATGCGGCGTGGCTATTAGTCGTCAGTTAGTCTTTTACTTCCTAGGAAGATGCTCGGTAGGTGAAGGCAAAACACTTGGTGATTACGCATGTATTTGCAGTGTGACGTCGTCAATTAGTACGTTTGGTCTTGCTGTCGTGGCCAAAATTCTAACTCTACAGCTGCTGGTATCCATAACTCTATCGAATTACTGTAGACCAAAAACTTAGGATGTGTTCAGCACAACAGGTCAAAGCAGAAAAAGAGAGGAAATGTCCTTGTCATCCTATCGAAACCTGTCTGTTACGACCGGTGTTGGCAATCGGCTGGCCAATCAGCATTCGAAATCATCTGATATGTTTTCGAATACGATAGCCCATCGGTTTTCCGGTTATCTGACGTTCTATAAGCTTTTATGTGAAGGAGTGCAACTCTAGATATACGATATAAAAAACGGCTAAAAAAAATGCGTCTTTAGAAATCACTTCTCTGATGAATTCAAGAATCTCTCCCTATGTGATGGAATAGATAGCACCCTTCGCGTTCCCCTTTATCTATCCTCTCATTACTTATTTCTCCAAGGCGTCTTATGATTTAGGCTTCACTGTGAGCCGGCATAACATTTCGCCACTGACTTTCTATAAGCTTTTATGTGAAGGGGTGTAACTCTAGATATACGATATAAAAAACGGCTAAAGAATGCCTCTCTGATGGATTCAAGAATCTCTCCCTATGTGATGGAACAGATAGCACCCTTCGCGTTACCCTTTATCTATCCTCCCATTACTTATTTCTCCAAGGCGTCTTATGAGTTAGGCTTCACTGTGACCCAACATAACACTTCGCCAACGCCGAACTACATGCTAGAGAAAGAAAGTATTTTTTATTTTTTGATATTTTTGCCGTTGTAGACATATTCTCATTATGTTACAAAAACCTTTCAAATTTTTATTTGATGCTGTAAGCAGTATGAAAAAATGTTACTCTTAGATTGCTCGATTTTTCCAACATGACCTTTGCAGGTGAATTAATTAACTTTTTAACTCAATGGTTTTTTTCTTTCAAAAGTATTTGCAAGCAAACGACTGTAAGTGCGTTCATCGAGTCAAGGCTTCGCAATAATAAAAAGAACAAGATTTTCTGCAAACATGTGAGCGTTATTGCAATGCAATATCCTTCGAGTTAGGAAATCGTAATTGATTTATGGATTTAGCATCCTTTGTTCGTCCCTTCGTCTGGTATTAAGACAGAAAAATTACCTTTGATAACATGTTCTCTCATGTCCAGCAACAAACTATGATTTAATAATAATTGTAATATAAGTTAAACCACAACCACAACAAGGAAATGTCTTTTCTTCTTCTTTTATCTGGTTATAATTCTTCGGTAATATCCTTTAATTATTCAAAAAAAAAAAAAAATGTACTAACTTTATACCTCTATTATAATTCATACATACATTACAGATCTCCTTTCATGGGCTTTAAAGAATATTCCTTTATATTTATTCATTCTTATTTTTATTTCATTTACATTCACACAGATATTACCATAGCTACGATAAGTACTCTCTCCTACCATAACTTTGTAATAAAATGCAATTATAATTGTTTTCTTCTTGCAAAGCAGAACAATCAAGTGTGTTTTATGTACTGGACGAAGGTATGCTAACTTAGTTAGTTCGTTTGCAATTACAAGACAACATACCACAAAGTACAGATGGACTCTTATTCAGTGCGAAGTTCTGTGAGAGCCATACCAGTCTCTTTTTTTTCTACCCGCAGTTGTAGTTTACAAAATACCTGAATACCGGTGAATATGGTGATAAAGATAATCACAAAAGGATAAAAGGATAAGATTACAAACCTCGGCAATAATTCTTCTTAACCAAATTCGCAGAATTTCTAGGTGTTTTCTTTCGTTCTTATAGTCGTCGAAAGAGAACTGAAATTCGACGCAATTATTAATTCGGGCCAAGATAAAATTTTTGATGATAGGAATCGTGATCAGTTTTTATACTGTCATAACTAACAAACGCAATCAGATATCTGCACATATCTGGGTAAAGCCTATAAGAGCTATTAGCAGAAGACAGCCTTAATTGATCCCATAGGCGGAGGTAAGCGCGTGAATTGAATAATTGAAGGCTCAGTAAATATTATAGCAGATAATGTCTCCTTGAGATGATTGGCATCCAAGATGCCCCTCTTCCTTGTTACTTCCCTTTCTTTTCTGTCTTATTCTTGTGTAACTTAAATATTTACCCTCTGCGTCATATGTGGGAAGGGTATGTCAAGTGTAATTATATATAATATCCAGAAAGCAAACTACACTCATCTACTTTAGTTTACGAATTGAATTGAAATGATGGCCCTAAACAATAGTCTGTCCCTTCGTTCATTTAAAAGTCTGGGATTTGTTTGCTTATTTTCCTGTTCAATCTAAATGCCACAAATTTTGGGACATTTTATTATTACACGCAGTTCCTTTATTAACCTTTTTTTGACAAGGATCCATAGAAAATGACATATTGGGAGTCACCTCCCACGTAATCATTCTTGCGAAAGATTAGCTTTTATACCGGACAACCGGATTTAATTTTGAGCATTTTACAAGAAATACTAGTCGGACATACTGGTTTGCCATATATATGTCACTTCTTCGAAATTTGAAACACATAAGTCTATCTGTTCTCTTCCACCGCTTATAAGGTTTCTTATAAGAAATAAAGCCTTTACATCGCAAGATAATCCAATTGTTGAAACTCAACAAAATGACTGAGGAGGAAAAATGATACTAGACGAAGAAGTAATAAATGAAATTTAATGGTTGCCCATTTTTGTTTGTTTATAAATGAATTCAACATTTCGCCAAAAGTCATCGCATGCCCTAACCACAGTTAGACAGCATTTGTCGTTTAGAACATTTAGTATTTAAATTAACTTGTGTTTAACATCGAAATGATTTATAAGAGCAGCTGTGCGCACTTCTGTTTCTGCATTCAAGTTGATAATCTATGTTGTTGTGTAACATTCAGACTTTGCAATTCGGTTTGTATCGTAAGCAAGTAATTCTACAAATGAACAGAAATCTTTACCAAGATAATGCAATTTGAAAACGGAAAATGAATTTATACGAAGAGAAAAGATTGAAGTAGAATTTATAGCTAACAAAGAGAATATTATAACCAAAAATTATCTTTAATGAATGGTACGTACATCTTACAGAAACTTTGAAGCATTTATAAAAACACTTCATTTAACTTTAACACTTTGATAAATTAACAGAATTTCATAATTCTTATCTACGTTGTCCATATGTCCATATAAAAAAATTTATTAAAACTCTAAACTTTAATTGCCTATGTAAATAATACAAACGTAGAATTTAATCTAAAAGTTCAATTATTTATGCGACACGGTAATGTAAAATTAACCCTTAAAGACTTTAATAACTTAAGCCTAAGTTTTCTTGGATGGCAAGGTATTTAGTTTACATGCGAAGAATATAAAACTCACGAATACCAACATGGTGTACGTGGGTCCAAATATCTCGTAGTCGTAGCTATAGTGAATGCTTAGTCAATAAAGATACAACGCTTAACTATTAGGCAACCACAATCAATCCCTTCGTCCCTTTTCCCGATTGCTTCTGTCTATCATTTTGTTACGCATCCACTGAGTGATTATTGAAATAAATAACAAAGCAAAAGTTCCATATAAGACTGGTTTTGGTTAGAAATTAATGAAAAATTCATATTTCATTTGTCCGAAATTATAACTTACATATTAACTTATTTCCAAACATATTGTTTACGTTTACAATTTTAATTCATTTGATTTTGATTTGATATAAAGCGATTACCAATCACGAAGAAGAGGAGTTATATTAGAAGACCTTTATCTAAAAAACAAAAATCGGACTTTTTCGTCTCGTCTTTGAAACTTTTTTACCTCAGTGACCGCGCTTATCACCTTTCTGGCATTACAATAAACTCTTGTGCATACCATTACTTTATCAAGATCTACTTTATTTTTCTTCGACATACAATAAAATATAATACAATACAATACAATCTATATATATATGTATTTATATACAACAACAACAGGTGATACGTCGCGTTATAAAAAAAGGCATCAACTTTTCTTCTTTTTATTGCTTTCTTTATTTGAAATGAATTGAAATTTGATCTGGGACATAAGATTTTCCATTCAATTACTTTCGCCATAAGTTTTATTTATTTATTTGTTGGTCAGCAGTCAATTAGTTTGACCGAACAAAACCAAAAAAGGAAAAAACGTTTTATCCCGGAATGCTCATTAGTATGAAGTTTAAGAGTTTTAATTGCTTTAGAGATTTGTGCGAGACCAGTTTGCTTTGAGGGGCAAAACCGCTATAACCGCTTAAAGTAGAAAGTTTTTTCACCATTTTTTTTTTTTGCAATAGAATGACAGTTAATAGAATAATAATAGTTGGCTAGCTTTAAGAACTACCAATTATTTGGTATATTTTTGGTATAACGTTGAAAAATAGCAATAGCAAGAGCTATGCCCACAAGAAATTTTCAATTAAAGGAATCCTTCCGTCCATTTCTTTTTTGAATAAAAAAAAAATGCAGTTTTTAAAAATATTCAGTTTTTCATGATTGGCAAGCACTTGAGTGAAAAGGTTCTCCTTTCGCGACCAAGAAAAAAAGGGCAGTCTTATCGAAGCACTTTTTCGTACTTCTCCAGAGAATGGTATTTAAAAAATATTGTGAAAATCGTGTTTCGAAGAAAAGGCATTGAAAGTTTCAAGTGGCCGTATACTGCCTTACCATTATGTTCTAAAAATCAATCTTGCTTGAATGTTTAAATAACATTGACACACACACACACATTTAAGGATTCACTTAAGCCAAAAAAAAAAAAATTAATTTTTTGAAAAATTTATTACGATATTTACTCTTTAACAGCAAGACTTACACAACATTTTTACAATCTAATCCCTGATAAATATTGAGCCTAAATTATAGCACCTTATCTACTAAATGTCGCAATTTGTAATATTAGTCGAGCGAATTATAACGAAACGAAACGAAACGAAATTCTATCTTCAAATTTCTCTTTAAGTTCTTAGACAACGAGCTAAAGTGGCTTCAAGGATCTACGTTTATCTCGCAAAAAACAAAAAAAAAAAATATAAAAATCAGAAAAACATTTATATGACTATTTTATAAATATTTACCGTTGCATTTATAAAAGATTTTCCCACGAAAAAGAAAAAGAAAAACTCAGATGCACTAAGCATTAAATTCTAAACTAACCTTGAATGTTTTCTTGAATTGAAATTTGAATAACCACGTTGTTGCTGTAATTTGCTTCAAGACGAGATTTGCACACTTGAACATAAGTGTATATGTGCAGCACTCAAGAAGACATACAAGATGCTTTTATTGAAAAACAAAAATCCTTAAAAAAAAATAAAAAACAAAAATCAATAAATTGAATTAATAATAACATCAATAAATCCCAAGAGAATATTTAAAAATTGTAAAGGATTTTGCAAACTGAGGTTATATTAACTAAGGTTGATTCCTATGATAGGTTTCAAGTTTGGCGAAATATCCACTTTTCAAATTAATATATTTAACAACATATCAATGACTATAATGACAAAACTCATACGCATACGAATGTAGACAAGAACTTAAGATCTATATATATGTCTTTGAAAAACCTCTGTAGGCTGTAGGCTATGATTCCATAAATATACGCACCCTTCCTTAGGTGTAAATTCATTTATTTAATTAATTCGCCATCTCTAGCTAGACTCCTTAATGTAATTAGAAAAGAACGGAAGTTGTAATAGCGTGCTCTGTACATAAGGTGGGCTGATATTTACCCTTTAAGATCGTAATCTGCAGCTTAGGAAAAATCTCAATAAGTAGACAAGCAAACTAACTGTATTGATACTGAATCTCTACGGAAGGATGGAGAAAAATAGAAATTTTGCTTTCATTTCTAAAGGTCACACCATCAAGTGTTTATATACATTATGGATCAGAGTAAGTGTCATGCAGTCGATGCACTCTGATTAGTTCGTGTTGCTTCTGCTCGAAACGCTCCTTGCCGCAAAAATAGGGACGAAAAGCTATAACTAATTTATATATTTACTTAAGTACATACATACAACACACACATCATAAAATATTTATCAAAACAGTACTAACCAATTGCATACTTTAAGTATCAGTTTACATATAGCACCACCACTGTGAGGAAAACATTTTCAACAAGCAATTATTGCTTAGTCATATTTTCCATATCTGGGCCAATTATAAAAATATTTGGTTTACTTTATTTTTGCAAATATTCATTTTGTTAGTTTAAGCATAATTTTAAGTGAAGGAAGTAAGACCGAAAGGACAACTCAGTCACTCTTAAATGATCACCGCATGCGAGATGCATTTCATTATTTTTGAGAAGAGACACATCCTGATCATCACATTTGCAACTCAAGTCTTAGTGCTTCGACGCTGTGCTAGGGAGAGAATTTTTTTCTCTTCTTAAATATTATTTGCTTTGCTATCTAATCATTCCAAGCTAGGGCTCACGCAATTGTTTCGACTTTAAATCCCTAGCAGTTGCTCTTTTAAGACAAGCCAGTCATCAAATTATTTTCTTACATTTTGGTAAGAAGTAAAGAGCTTTTCAAGAAGTGCGTATCCCGTCGTTGCAAACGTTGAATAGAATCGAATCGAGAGAACTGTAGTTTAGTGAATAACCCGCATAGTCTAACACTTTTCAGTTGTGTGCTTCTAACATATCGTGAAACGGTTTTACTGTAGAGACAGATGGACAGATGTCAGATAAACAGATGACCTTGGGCTCCCTTTTTTGACATTTTGCTCTTCTTTTGAATAGCGAATGGCTTAAATCGAGTAACTATTGTGGGCAACGTTTGGTATTAATCGTTGCACCAGACTTTAGAAGACAATCACGCTCACCAAACAAAGAATATCGTCCGCCTCTCAAAGTCATGCAGTCTCGCGGTCGATGTAAATGGTAATGCTGAGATGTACCCATAAATTTTTATGCTTGGGATTCTCAAAGCAGATACGGTTTTTATCCCCCGCGATGCGATGCAAAAAAGAGTTTCTTAGGTATCGTGCGAGCAAAGAAAAAACTCTGTCGGCAAATGCTCTCTTCATTTGGCATAAAACTCGACAATTTCGTCATTAGACAAAGTATTTTCTCGTCGTGATACTTCAGACATACATATTCTCTACACGTGGCGTTAAGGCTATCTATGGGCAAATTCCGGGATCATATTTACAGACCTTAACAAAATATATATCAAGTTTGATAATCACCCATAGTTGTGCCCACAACATGCAAAAAACTTTTACTTGCAATTTGTAGCAGATATTGGCCTGATTTCCTCTGCACCAACGATACCGAGAATTATTCAGCATTCAAATGAAACAACAAATCCCAAGAAATAAAAATCCATATCTTACGACCTAAAAGTTGGACTTTGATTTAAAATCAGTTTACACCCATTAAAAAGGCCTAAAAGGCAACTGTCACACCCACGCCACGACAAATTCTTTGCAATTCTACTGCGTTGACTTGAATTTTCTGTAGGGACTCAACAAACACTTATCAAAATATTATTTTACTAACAAATGTTGCAGTTTTTCTGTAATTATATTAATGAAGAAAATGTTCATTTAGTTCAACATTTTTAAAATTTTTATTTTTTATTTAATTTTGGGGTTTTACCAAAAGTTGTTTGTGTCTTCTCTAGAATATGTTGGCCTAACTCAATTTATTCATTCTTTCAATAATATTTACGTAAGAGAAAAGTTTATCATGTGAAAACTTGTACGATGTAACTTTTCCTTCTGTAAATTCATTTTTTTTTTTCATACAACAACAAGAAGATTCTTATCCTAATATAATAAAATGTAACCAAATTGTTTTAAAAATAAAAAAAAAAAAAAAAAAAAAATCAAGAAAATTCCTAAGAAATTTTCCCCCCCCCAACATATGTATGTATGTATGTATGCTAAAAAGTGACTTAGTTTAGGGTAAAAAAAAAAAAAAACGGATGAACTTTTTTAACAAATATGTTAGTGTTTGTGAGGTATTGTGAAAGACATGCATAGTTTTGCAATTGTTAGAAAATCTTTTAAAATCAATATTGCGTTATATAAATAACAAAATATACGAGACAAGTGTAGCGTGGTATGTCTTTATCGTTCATTCAATATGAGACGCAATGTATGCCTTGTGATATATCACTACAAAAATATGTACATACATATGTAGTAGACATGAATGTCATTATTACGATATGCATACATGCGTGCGCTTACAGTATCGTACAAAAGAAATCAGCCAAGTTTTCCATCAAAGATAAATTGACAACATAGTGATATGGAAAACAATTTCTTGTTTTGTTTTTTTTTGTTTTTTCTAACAAGAATTTTGGTTTATTCGTATAAAAAAAATTAATTTTTTT
>KK502696.1:165510-188175 GCA_000688735.1 Glossina austeni
TGAGGTGATGCGGTGTATATGTATATAGCAAATTTAATTTTTTTTTCAAAGATCTTATATCGGTTTTCGCCATAATATAAGTAATATATTAAAAATTTACAATTTCTAATGCAGCATAAAGGTCTTCAAAAATCAGGCTAACCGATCCAAATTTTTCACATTAATTTATTATACCGAAATATTGGGAATACTCAATGAATTTATTGGGACGAGAAATTTATAAGCTTTTCCATTATATATGCCTTGAGAAAATAGTGGAAAATGCTTGAAAAGAAAGTCGTCTTAAAACCAAACTTTTCGATTTTGAACTAACGAAACTTTACAACATTTATACAATTATTACACATATGAAGCAGGTTTTAATAGGTAAGCAACAAACACTATCTAGACAATTACGTACGCATATAAATAGCAAGTCAGGCACTATTTAAACATTGATTGCATTGATAAATAAGTAGTAAGTTAATCTTACCTTTCTTTGGAGGGTTACTGTTACTGTTACTGTTATTATTATTACTCATTGGTACAAGAACGATTTTCTTACGTAGTTCTGTATGAAAAATGTTTACAATAACATGCAACAGCAAAATATTATAAATGCAATGAAAAAATATAAATAATTGGAAAAAGAAAGTAAGAAATATAAAGAAGAAGAAGAAGAAGATCAAGTTTAAAGAATGCCTATACACATAATAGATATATAGAAGATATAGATATTTCTCCAACATCCAGTGATTACCACAACATTGATGACCACGTATTTACTATTAAGATAATTAAGACTCTTGAAGGCGGTGTAAATGTTATGTGTGTCTCAAATATAGTTAAACATAATTTTTTTATTCAAAATTTAGAAAAAAAAAAATTAAAAATTAAAAATTAAATAATATTTATAACATACCTTCTTCCAAATCATCATCGGCCCCGCCAACCAATTCTTCGTCCGAGCAGATATTTAAGATGTTAACCAACATTTCGGTGACCTAAACAAAAAAAAAAACACAAAAAGCAAAGCAAGAAATAATTAAAATTGTTCTTCTTCTTCAGCTATTGCTTCAGCTTGCTTCTTTATACCTTTTCGCCCACAAACGGCAACGACCACGAAAAGACATCCATAAAGTTTGGCAACCAGTATGGATGAGGAGAACAATTAAATTGTCGTATATTCATAACGTTATTTTCATATTTAAGAACAGCTGCCTTCGTTAAAAATATATATACAAAAATAGTTTCATAGTTAGGCTTAAAGAAAAAAGTATTTTTTTTTAGTTTTGATGAATTTTTGAATTCGCATCGCCTCAAGTAAAGATGCACGAATAGAAAAACTTCTTAATTGTGGTCATCTCGTCTTGACTAATATACCAGTACGAAGTTGAGCAAGCTTTTACATGCAAGATCGACTTTTTTGTGGAGTTTATAGGTTGTGAACAAATAAAAACATGGCTCGCCCTACACCATTTTGCTTAGTGCAGTTAGAGACAGAGAAGTGATCGACGAAGTGGTCCGATCTGAATCATTTTCGATCGCGTTCTTCATTGGGCCAAAATATGTGCAGTGTACCAAGTTTCATCAACGTATCTCAAAAATTGCGACGGGTGGGCTGAACACAAGAACGTTACTAATCGATAGACAGGCGGGCGGGCAAACATATATGAGCTTAGATCCACAATAAACGGTGGCTTTACCTCAACTCCCTTTGGTTGTTGTATACATACACACACACAAGCTTATTATTATTATACTCTTGTATCGCAGGCCGTGTAGAGTGTAATAATATTGTGAATGTGGCATATACACCTAATTCGCTTTTTACACGATAGATACGTTCCCAAAAAATTCGTGTAAAAAAAATCGTGTAAAAAGAGAATTGGGTGTATTCTCGTTTTTTTTTGTTCTTGTTAGCTTTAAAGAGTTTTCTGGGGGGAGGGAAATTGTTTTTTACGTTGATTTTTAACCCAAGCAGAGCAAAAATGAAAAACATATCATCTGGAAAGTTTCAGTAATTCTGCGCCCGTGCAAAGCGAACGGACGAACATACGGTACTCATCAGCGCAGTTTGTGGTCAAGAGAAGACAAAAATTAATTCTCCCTCGAAGATGTAAATGTAAAAATTGTCTTTAAAATTTACATACTTTGTTGTTGTAGACATCCAAATAATTTGGGGCCGAAAATATGGTTATTAGTGAAGGAAATCCGGTAACCTGATTTTTGCGGTACATTCGGTAGCTAAAAGGGGGTGAAAAATTGAAAACCATTTAACTATCAAACACATTTTACAACATACCCAGCGTCTTGAGCCTCGTGGGCCCTCACCACCGATAAAAGGTTGTTTTTTTGTAGGAACTCACAACAGGCTAAATAACTGTATATTAAAATTACTATTATATCCATGATTCTTCTTCTTTTTTTTTGTGGTTTTTATTTTTTTTTTTCAAACTTCTTTGCAACTCACCTAAAGAAATATGAACAACCACGTATCGAATTATGGGTAAAAAAGTCATTGTTCTTCTCATTACCGAATTCCTCCAAAGGATCGGACCACAGTATATCACACATAGGTCCAAAAGCAGGTGGTTCACGAAATCTGTTTAACTAGGCAAAAATAAATCTTATTAATGTTTGATGTTTTTTTTTTTTTGTGTCCAGTTTTTCTTTTATACTTTTTTTATATCATCGAGTGTGAAAATTTCAGGAGATAGCCCTCCATGTATGCAAAGAAATTGTTGATTCAATAAAGCGGCCAAAGGTAGACAATCAAAAGCTTCCATACAAGCGTCATATATTCGTTCCGAATATTTGATTTGACCTAAAAATAATTCAAATAGAAAGCTGAGTAAGAAAGAAAACAAGAAAACAGCCAAGTAAAGTGTAATCGGGGTATGTCAGATTCTGGGACGAAGGAAAGACTGAAAGGCACAGTTTTTATGTGAACGCGGACCCAACCGCAGTAAAGTATGGGCAAGAATTCGTAAGAATCCCTAAGCTTGAAGGTTATTAGCTTAGGATACAATAGATCTTCTGGGACACGCTATCCTATGCTCAAATCGTAATACAATACAATCCAAGATATATTCACCTTTGAGACAGATCTTGGATTTAATCTTCTTGGTCTTAATCTTGGTTTAAAACGCTTTATATTACTTCTTGTAAGCAACGAGATTTGCTCGAGCGGATTAACACTCATCCTGAACTTGGTCAAAGCTAAAGATAAAAGCATACCATAAATGTTACCTCGAGATCCCGGGTAGGTTGAACTTTTTTTAAGGGCTAAAGTTTTCAGTTGTTGTTGACATCGGACACATATATAAATCGACTTTCGATTCTCTAATGAAATGCAATTTTATTCGAAATTTTGCGAATAATCGCAATTATCCGAAATTATTATAACGGTATCCTCGATCCCTAAAGAAGTTAGCATACATAACCTCTTCTCAATGTGGACATGGATACAACAACAATACTTGGCAAATGGATCTCCTTTGAAACTTACATTCCATTTTAAAGGTAAAATACTCGGTAAGGTGACGACACTCGTGATTACCACGCAATAAAAACAATGTGTTTGGATAGCAAATTTTCAGCGACCATAAATACAGAACGCACTGCAATGATAAACATTTATATATATATACATAAAAACATATTAGAAAGACGGTGTAGATGTAGACTTTACCTCAATACTAAAATATCCTCGGTCTACGTAGTCGCCGAGAAATAGATAACGAGTTGAACCGGGCGGACCACCGACCTCAAAGAGTTTTACCAAATCGAAAAATTGTCCATGTATATCACCGCATACTGTAATTGGCGCTTCAACATCGATCATATTCTTCTCCGCTCGCAATATGGCAGCACCTTCGCTAATAATACGCAAGGCCGGTTCCTCTTCAATCCGTCCCTCCAATATAAAGTGTTCACGTAGAGTGTTATAATTCGGTTTATTTGTTTTTGTATCGAACACTTCGGTCATCGTGAGCTTATGAGACGGCGGCAAAGGCACCTCTAAACAGGGGGGTCGCAGAACGCAGAGAAAAATCAAATGTGTAAAGTTGAAAATAATTTTCGTTAATAAAACTACAAAATTATTAAAGTCAATGAAATGTGAACAAGAAATAAACTGAAAATTTTATGAGTTCATTAAATTGTTACAGTCCGTTCCACATGATCGTTTGTTTTTGTTTTTGTTTTTATACCAATAGGATCAACACGAAGCGTGGCGGCAATATAATCAACAATTAAACACTACGGTAAATTCCTTTTCTAAGGTTCAGCTCTACCTAATCTAATTGGGGTAATGAAAATGGAAATGAGAATCAATGGCGAGAATTTAATGATTGGATATTGCTGCAGATGTTCTATCTTTTCCAACTAAATGATTATGAATCACTCACATTTCGAATTGAATTTTTTTGAAAAATTACGTTTAAATTACGTTTTTTTTCATTTCCTTTTGTTGGAATATTTTGTATTTCTGCGTTGGGCAGCAAAAGCTTCCCAATTATTAACAAATTATTTAAATATTTTATAAAAGAACCCTAAAGGGTACGGCATTCGAATGCGTGTGACGTATGCAAGAGCAAATGGGCTACATGGGCTACTTAATGGAAACGAAGTTCGGTGAAGTTCCGCTGTAGTTCATTTTCCTCCTTTCTTGCATTAAGTGATCTTTTTAGGTTCAGTTTAAAAAACTTTTTTCCTTACCATCGCTTCAGTTTTCAGGGAATGTAAGTAAGAAATGTTACGAAAGTTATCTTCGTCTCGTAAGAAGCATTAAATGGCTTGCAACAGTGCACACGTCAGTCCTTCCCACCTCCACTGTGCAAAGTGGGAAATATATCGATTATGCCATTCCGCTGCAATCCTCAAAATAACAAGAGAGATAGTTTATCTCATAAACTGTAAATGCGTACTTTTTACCTAACGAGGATATTATGTCGGCTATCCGTCTGTCACAAGAATTTAAATGCCGTACCCTGAAACGTGTAGGTCTTTGTTAAATTCCATAAATTAGATTAATTTTATGTAACGCGAAATTTAAAAAAAATTTACACATCAATCAATCAATCAATCAATCAGTCAATCAATCAATTATCAATATTTTAATATTTTATAAATAACTTGCAGTATGGGAGGATAAGCAGTCTAACTATAATAAGTCACCGAGACAAACAAGTTTTTGTTTCGACTAAATAGATGAGAAGTCATTTAATCTCCTGAAAATTGTTTTGGGTGTTGTTGTTGGGTTTATTAACCCGTTGTTCAATAGCCCTAAGATGAAGTGAAAAAGTATATATTCACATATTGCAATCATTTAATGGTAAACAAGCCAATAGTGCTAAAGCGACAGGTGAAAAAGTATGTGGTGTGGACCATGAAAGTCTAATAAATTCCCTGCGGCTTTCAATAAAGAATTGACATTGTTTGACATCGTTCTGGCTTTGAGGACAGCTTTTTAAAGAACTCATGTCAATCAGTCAATCAAGACGAAAATTGAGCAGAAGGAATAGAAGATTTTGCGTGTTTGCAATGCTTAGGGGTTCACTTGCAATCACTCGGATCACTGTACCGATCCTGCCTCTTTTGAGGACAGCTTTTTAAAGATTGTATTAAAGCAAAATCCATGCCAATCAATCAATCAAGACGAAGATTGAGCAGAAGGAATAGAAGATTTTGCGTGTTTGCAATGCCTTAGGGGTTCACTTGCAATCACTCGGATCACTGTACCGATCCTGCCTCTGCCCTAGTCGTATACACGCTTTTCTTCTTCTTTCTTATTTATTTATTTCTGTATGGACAACGCACTAATTACGTTTGGAAGAAACATCGACGATGGCATGCGACTAAAACATGTTTAAGAAATAGGAAAATGCATGCTTCGGTTCTGGGAAGATCAGCCTTATGAGCGAAGGTCTTCATGTTTATGTTTCTCTTTAGGAATACTCAAGAAGTATTTTTTTTTTTAAATTTATTTGGTATTCATTTAGAATTAGGAAAATTGTGCTTTGTCTAGCGATCGTGAATTTTTTATAATGCAATACAATGAAAAAGAAAGAAAGTTGACTTTGACTGACAAGCACATGCGTATAATAATAATGAAAACAAAACTTGAGTTGACATGCATTACCATCAAGGCAAGGACGACTATTGAATAACCTTCGCCCGAGACACACACACATTATCTATCTTTGATAAAGAATATTAAATATTGTCTCCCTTTTTGCCTATAGATATTTAAGAAGAGCTATTGAATTATTTTTTGGTTCTAAATTTCCCTTTATTTCAGAACGAAATCTACTTGAACTTGAGGCAAAGTATGTCAGCGTAGCAAAAAATTTCATAAAAATTCGATTTAAGAATTGCGAGACGAAAGATTGAATAGAATTTGCATAGGCAAACATTACTTGTACGGACGGACAGATATGCTTAAATCGTTGCAGAAAGTGATTCTGAATTGATTGATCGGTAAAAGCTGAGTCTTATTAAAGATTTTTTAAACGCTTAAGGCGTCCTCACAAACTGAATATATTTTTATTGCAAGTACTGTAGAGTGTAATAAAACAGCGAAATATAAGACAATTTTTCGAAAATTATCAGAAATCATAGATATTTGCGCAAAATCAATATATAGAATGTTTTAATGTACTTAGCTGCGACACCATACAAAAAGATTGATTAACCCAACTGGTAGCTAAGGCTACCAGCGAAATGAATATCAAAATAAAATGAAAAATGACTGAATGAAACCGTACGGTTTCGCTGTGCGAATGAGCGCGAGAGAATATCTTCTTATATATATTTTTCAATGAATTGGATGCAGTGGCAGTTCGTAGTAATATAATCTGTACGAGAGTTCCAATATCTTGGGTAAATTTATCAGACATGTTGCGCTAAGAATCGTACGTGCTTCACACGTTGAATAATGTGGCATTAAAGGTTACATTTATTTATTTTAATCGAGACCAAAGCAATGGCGAGTAATTCTAGGGAGGGATGAGTGCGCGATTGGCAGCAAATATGTCAGTTTGTGCTATGAAGTTATTTATTATTTCACTCTCTTTCTCTCTCTCTTTCTCTCTCTCTCTCTTTCTCTCTCTCTCTCTCTCTCTGTTCACAGTCAACTTTTTATTTTCTGTCCGTATAGTCGGTGTATGTGCGATAATTTATATATTTTATAAAAGATCAAATCGAGTGCTTTTGCATCCAAGAGATTGTCTGTCTGTCTGTCTGTCTGTCTATTAATCAAATCACTAACCTACATCAATCCCCTTCAAGACAGTAACGAATTGTGCCTCTGTCACTCAATCGCTTATCGATCAGCCGCTTGAATTCGCTTAAGATTTTGGTATCTCACGATACCAAATGCATGGCATTTGTTTGATTCGATTTTTGCACACATAAATGCAAAAACAAAAAAAAATAAATAGAGATTATTTTTAAATCACTTGTTGATATTTGAAAACTATTGAAGTGTACATCTCTCTGGTATACATTATTATGTCTATTTTAAAGTCTATCGACATGTCTGCCAACAACTGAAATATATATTTAGATAAACATGTATGCGCGTGCATTTGTGTGTGTGTGTGTAAGGGAAGCCTCTACATAGGCAACAATAAAACTTTTGGCAATGATTTTTTATATAAGAAGAGTAAACATTTTTCTTCTTTTTTCTTTTTTCTTTTTTTTCTCGTTTTACGAAAAAATATTGGCCATGATTTACAGTAAAATTATGTGCTTTGCTTTGCTTTGCTTTGCTTTGTTTTGCTTTGCTTTGCTTTGGAGAAAAAATAAAATATATTTGTATATAAATATGTTTGTCTTCTTATTTACCATCAATAATGCGTTCCTTCGTCTTTGCATATTTACAACGCGTCTTATTGCCTAACGTGGTGTTTACAGGATCGGTAGACGAGTTGTTGTTTGCAGTAATTTGTTTGTTTGACGACATTGAAGATATTTTTTTTTTTTTTTTTTGCTTTTTGGGAAATTCTTTTTTATTATTGTCTTTTCAAAAAGTATCACAAGATAAAATTAAATGGTTTTATTTATTGTTTATTTTTATAGCTTCTACGAAAGGCTACAAACAAACATTAATATTAGCAATAAAATTATTATTACATCGTTCGTAAGAATTAGAAACCTTAAGAGTTTGGGGGCCCAGACTATATATATATATATAGTTTTGTTCACTTGCTTGTTTCTCGCTTGAATCAAAATTAGTGGGAAACAATGGCCGTGACGTCCCCGCTTGTTTTTGACAAAAGGGGTGTGCTCTGCTTGTAAACATATCCGCACAAACAACAAATTAAAATTCGAATATCTCATTACATTTTTTGTGGTCACAAGGTTGTGCTTAAATGCTTACTAATATCTTTAAAATATTGGAAATGTTTGTGTACAAGAATCGTTCGAAAGCTCATTGCGTTGTTTAATTTATTAATTTACCTTAACAAACAACGGGATTTTAAAAAAGTTTTCTACTTTTGAAAATATTGTAATTAACTATAGCTAACTATTAACTTTGTCTCCTAAAGTTATGGGCGCGACCTTGATATGGAAAGATTCCATATATATATAGGGAGAGAGGAACAAAGGAGTTAGTTGTGTATGTTCAGTTATTTTAGAGATGAGCAGTAGGGTTGAAAAGCAATGTCAGTCGCAATGGTTAGTGTGCCGGACGATGTATAGATATCTCCAGACCGAGCGGGTGGGAAAGCCAAGAAGTTCTGGGAAAGGACTTGATTGGTTAGCAAACATTTTCTTTCTCTTTGGAACATCTGACGTGCACATATCTATGCACAAGTGCAATACAGTCTAGATCAGGTCGATGCTCATAAGTAATCTGTCATCTCTCACTTCACTGTGCGCGGATGGAGACCTTTCGGCGAGATGTAGATGCTCCGGAGTCCACACTAATTTCTAATTTTGACTGGCCATAGGCCGCGCAAATGATGCGGATGTTTTTTACACTGCCTTCAGAAGAAAACCCCTCTTGCTTCAACACTATTTTTGTATTTTAGTGCCCAGAAAACCAAGAGTTGCCGATTCTTCTTTTTGTACACTAAAAGTCAGTATTTAGTGTTTATAACGTTACAATTTACACTATTTTCCTGACCCTATTCAGACATTTAGTAGAGGTTTCTATTAAGTGTCACTCATTATGTAGAGCGAGACAAGAGCTGAACTTATATCATACGATAGAAGATTAAATGGAAAAATCGTTCTTTCGTACGTATAATAGAGCGGTTCAATAATCGCGACATCAAGCGCAGACAGCACTATAATTTCGCGTGTTTGCAGTTGTTAGTTAAATTTACTGTTTCTTCTACTAAATTATTCACGACAGCGCATATATGTTAACATCCTACCAGTGGTGTTGTGCTAATTTTTTTTTTTTACCGGAACGCGTATATATAATTATATAGACAGGGCCGATACTGGGTAGGCGGCCGCTCTGTGCGGTCTCATGTCCCAAATTTGACGACGGGGGGGATATTTCTCCCAATTTTCGCCCGTCGCCAGGATCGGCCCTGTATGTAGCATAGAAAGGAAAAGAAACGAAAATCATTGATGAGTAACGTACGGTCCGCTTGCATTAAAATGTATGTATGAAATCTTTACTTTTTTATATTTTATATTTTTTTCTTCTAATGTTTGTTAAAAATTCTCGTTATCAGAAATCATTTTTAGTTCCGGAACGCGTTCCTGTCCAAAAAGTAAGTACCGGAACGACGTTCCGGAGCGTTCCGGCTCGACAACACCACTGCATCCTACTATAGTTTTTATATATCAAAAGTAATAAACTCTGCGCCTATAAGCGCCTAATGTTTTGAATAATTTGTAGTCTGTAGAGGTATATGTTCTTTTATATTAATCGGTTTTCTCGCACGCGCTGTTCCAGTTGATATCAGCTGAGCATATTTTGAAAATGTAATTTTCCCACACACTTTTACTTTTCTAGTGCTTTAGGGGAGAAGAAAGGCACACAACAAAGTGGGTAGAAAGCATTGTTGAAATTTTATAACAATTTTTAATAAAAATTCATCCGATATATTACAGTATGGCACTTATGGCGCTTATGGCGTACAAAGTGCCCACACGCATTTTCGTATTTATTGAGAAAACTAAAAATTTCGTAATGCTTGCTTCTAAAGGCCAAGTTTTATTCGAGAAAATATAATTCACGAAGATGGGACCATTTTTTATTTATTGTGGATACATTTGTAAACAGATCACGCGATTTTTTAATTTTGGCCTGTGCGAACACTTCAAAGGTGAAGTGAAGTAGAAGTTGTAACTTGCGGTTTTCGTTCTTTTTATGGCTTTGCAAATTGCAAACATCCAGTGACGTATAGACGAAAGGACATCCATAAATCATGACATTGGCTTAGTTCAGATTTTGTCTGGAAATAAACCATTGAAGCACTTTCCCCTTACAAAGTAAACAATACAAGCTTAGATAATTAAATTGAATTCCGTCCGTATCCGTTGGATGTCAAGTTCAGCTTTTTCACTTTCACTCGTTTCGAGATGAAATAATTATTTATGACTGTTTTAATTTGATTAATTGGTAACAATCAGCTTAATTGTTCTTTTAAAAATTGTTTTCATATAATTGAAACATTTTTTTTTTTTTTATTTTTTTTTTTAATGTTATTTAAATAGTTCTGGCGATCTTTGCGCTGGCACTGTAATTACAGAACCTGCAATGGGCCTTTAATTAATTAGTTTTTCACATGCTTCATAAATTTTAAGGAAAGGAAAGAAAAAAAAAACCATTGTCATCATCACATCACTGCTTGCTTTTGTTTCCCGATTTAAGAATAAGTATTAGAATGAAAAATAAATTTTATTTTTTTTTTTTTTTTTTTTTTTGCTTGCTTTTGTATAATATTCAGTGATAATTGACAATCTATGCCGTTCGTTCACTTCAAGGCAATCGTGGGTGGGCGAACGCAAAATCTTTTGTAAACTAAATAAAAATATTTAGGTGGTTTCCGTGAAAAAGAAAACATTCACACTTGTAGTAGATCGAGATGTGCTTTTGCTTTTGCTTTTGCGCTGAACTTGAACTTGAATTTTTTGCACTAATAATAGTTAAGTTTTATTTTCCATTTATTTATTTATTTATTTGTTGTTGTCTTCTTTTTTTTTGTCTTGAAGCTAAGAAAAAGGAAAAATTTTGTTTTTTTTTTTTTTTCTTTTTTGACCGATTTTTTACATACACTCCGTTATTTTTTTAACTGCACCGATATGATATGTAAAGAAAATTTTTCAGATGTAGGAATTCCGTACGTTCATAAGAGCTGCGTTTCCATTTTTCTTTTAGATAAAATATGCCGCGATCTGCTCGCAACGCTGAACGAATGAATTTCAAATGTTGAGATTTTCTTGCCCTTGAATTGTGATCTTCAGAAAATTTAGATATGCATCTGCAATTGGCTCTAAACGTTTTCGTTTTTAGAGAATTAAACTTATTTCACAGGCGCAGTGAGAGCAAATTTTTCTTTACTCCCGATTAATTGCAAACCGCTTTGATACTCTTTTTTGAATTTTTTTTTTAAAAATTTTCCTTCTTTAATCAATTCAAAATGCTCAGAATACAATTTGTAAGAGGGCTATCTATGTACGTGCGTGCACATGTATGTTCGGATAAATGATTTAAAATTTATAAATTTTAAAAAAGTATTTTTCGTCAACTGGTTAGTAAATATTTATATATATGTACGATGTGTTTTTATTTTTATTTTTATTTTTATTTTTTTTCTTCCTTTTCTGCTCAATGAATACTTTTTGCTGTGTAGGTGTTTAGTTCATCAAAATTTTTGATTACCGATCCGTGTGTTTTTGTCATTTGGTCTCATTTAATCATCGGCTATACTATACCGTATATTTTGTATGTAATCGTGGAAGGTTATTTTTTTTTTTAAATAGCTATGTGTGTGTTTGCAACATATTATTAAATAATAATTTCTTTTTCGTGCGGCAATTTTAATGATTTCAACAAAACTGTACTGACTTTGGAAACGACTATTAAGCACATTAGCAGATCGATCGGAGTAATTTTCATATATAAAAAATATTTGTCCCATATTTTGACTTTACAGCATAAGTTAGTGCGAAAAAAATATCCTGAACTGAAACATCAAGTTTAGTGTTTTTAGGCAAATAATTTCTTACTTTGAGACTAAATATGTAAGAGTGTAATGATTTTGTTGTTAGTCCTTTTTAGCCACTTTTTATAATACAAAGAAATCTAGCACTAGATGACAGGTTGAAAGAAGGATGGACAAACGGAGAAATCGGCTCATAATCATGCACGATATCATTTGTTTGTGAGTTGTTGGATGTGTGTTTTTTTGTAAAAACAGGATAATGGTTTACTGATGGAGAGGAAAATCAAAGAAAGTCTTAGACTGAATGTCGTTATTATTATTGTTATTGTTACTATTATTAAGTTCAACGCTGGGAACTCACCCATCCCCGGATTTATTATGACAAACGGTTGAACTCAACTGTTTTCTAATTTTTTCTCTTGATGCCTTTATGATTAGTTATTACTTTACTCTTATTATTATTGTTATCATATTTTTTATTATTATTGCAAAAAAAATTTTTGTTCTACATACGGCAATCGATGAATGAATCAGAATGAATGAATGGATCTAATATTTTCCCCATTCATGTATTCAAAATGTTCACACTTCGATTTTTCATATAATCTCGGAATATCATCGTTCACTAGTCCATCACATGAACACAGCCCCGATCATATCATGCTCTCAATCGTCGGCCCACCATTTCGTAGATATAAATATAAAATTTTACTGGTTGGTTAATGTGACCGCCAATAAGAGTCAGCTTATTGAGAAAAGAGGCGACATCTCAAAAAATTCTATGTCCTTCTAAAGCCTTTATAACCTTTATAGGGAAACCGTTAAATGCTTCTTGGCCGTCAAGACATTACTGACTCGTCGTTGCTGCCCATCACTGCAAACGGCTCCGACATATTTATAAAGCAGAGTTTCGGAGAGTGGTGAATAACAATGAAGACGAAATTCCTTGCGCTTTTGTCTTAAGTCTTAAGAACAAAATTGGAATTGCATTAGGATTTCTTGGTTGGAGGTTGGCCTGCTGGCTTTGTAAAGTATGCGTGGAGTGTGTAGTAAATTTGGCGAAAACACCTAGAAACCAGAGATATAAAGATTCCATGGATTCGTTCCATGGAATACTTTTTTATATGGGCCTCTGCGTGGTTATTATTAGCATTTCATTAGTAAGAATCTAAGATTTGTGTTCACCTCTTGGCTTTCAGACCCACGTGCCTCTTGTTTTAAGACTTTTAAAATATTTGACTTTCTCTCTAGGTATTGGCCTTAGAACGTCTTAGAATCTGCTTTCGATTTAGGCGGTCCTCATTTGAAAGTAGCGCTAGTGATGTCTTTTATAAGTTCAGCAATGATTCCTATAAGCAATTCAAGTTCAATTTTTCGCTAAGACGAGTACAGCTACATGTCTAGCACTAATTTGTTGTAAGCAATATGGAGGAGGAGAGGACAACTTCATCTTTGGTATAATATTCATTAGTTGGACTAGTTGGACCTTTAAAGCCGCTCTCTCGCTCCGATATTCTCACATCTGCGCTTCTCTTTGCGTTTATTAAGGCATTTTCTCATCGCTCTCTAGTTGGTGGACTATCGCTCTTTTTGAGAATTAGTCGATCTATGATTACGACTATGCATGCCTATGTATGTATGTATGTATATATTAATGCATTTTGCGAGGAAAAAAAAAAATTTGCACACTGCGCCATAATATACATTAACGTTTCGCAGCAAAAGAAAAAAAAAAAAAAAGAAAAAAAAACTTGGAGTAAAAATTATTTTAAATATATAAGAAAATGAGACACACGTCTCATTTAAGGTGACTGTGTGCAAGTTTGTATTATGGGGAATGATGAGAAAATTCATAACACGGTCATTAACTCATTGATAATTTTGTGTTTTGTTGCAGGTATTTAAGGTAACATTTAAACGGGAGGAGCGACAATAAATTTTGTTTTTTCATTTTTTTTTTATTTATTTATTTATTTTTGTTTTTTTGTTTTTTTGTTTCTCATTTGGTTTTCTCAAATAGTTTAAACAAAATTTTAAAATGTTTATTTTTTGCCAATTCAAAGAAACAAATAAATAAAATAAAAATAAGATTTTGTTTATTCAGTCACGTTCGTTTGTATCGATGAAAGATTTGTAAAGAAAGTTTATTTATTTATTTTGTTTTTTCTTCTATATATTGTTGGATATTTAAACTATTGGAAGTAATGTAAGAGTAATGAAAATGTAATTAACTAATCGATGAGAGGGAGTAAAGAAGAAAAAAAAAAAAAAACAAGAATCAGAAAATCAAGTTTCTTCGTTTATGCGGTACAAAAAAAAAAACTCTTTAATCTAAATGGGACGATAAGATGGGCTAGAACGTCTTTACATCTTCTTTAATTGAAAAGTTTAATATTTTGGAGAAGATGGAGAAAATAGCCGCAACAATCGTCAATTCAAGCAATGTATGATTGATTTTCACTGCGGCGTCAAATCTTTGTGTATTACTTCAGACCATTGATTTTACGTTGCACTGTTCTCCTTGTTGGGGCAGCTTATGTGAGGAAAAAGAAAAATGGTACGATTGTTTTTTTTTTTTTTCGATGATTGGCGGTACAAGGGTGGAATTTTACTTTCGACGTGGAATTCGTATCACTAGTTCGTAAAGGTTTCTCGATAATGGGAGCCATCAATTCACCTCTGGTTTGTATTTGGGGTTTTTCAGACGATTAGTTCAGAAATCGAAAGTCTTTAATTTCGGCACACCGTAGCTCAAAGCATTATCGAAATGTGACAAATGAAGTTTTTGTGAGGAGATAGGTACAATTCCGGACATGCAGATCGTAGTCCTTCCTATAGTATATCGCACGGAAAGAAGAGCAAGAATTGAAAAAAACAATTTAACTTTACCTGTGAAGGATGCCCGTCCGCCTGATTTTTCCATAACGTGAAATTCTTAAAAATTGGGCACTTTATGCTTAGTTTGTGTCATAGTTTGTGTGTTTTCTTACATACAAGACTGTATGCTTACAGCTCTGTTTGAATTTTAGTTACATGCATCAATCAGTCGCTGCGAAAGCTTATTAATCAAGTTTCCGTCACAAAATCGCTCCTACCGATGAAGCTGGCTTTTGTATGACAGGAGTTAGTTACTCAAGTAAGGGCAGTCAATGAAACTAATAAAACAATAATGGCTTTTTTATACACCTAATTCTCTTTTTACACGATAGATACGTTCCCAAAAAATACGTGTAAAAAAAATCGTGTAAAAAAAGAATTTGTTGTACACACAACACACGATAAGTCGAAGTGCGAATACCTTTGGGTTGTTTATAAGCGATCCGATCCTCTTTACTTTAAACAACTTTAAAGTTTCGCCCTTTTTATGTTAACCTTGGCTCTATTAATAGAAGGCGAATGGACAAACATATGGACATATGGACAAGACCCAAATAAATTTTTATACATTTTCGTTTAAGAATTGAACAAAAAAAAGCGGGGGGTGGGGGGAAATAGCATGCCCTCCCTTTTGGTGATACTCTTGCAAAAAAATGCTAGTCTTTGAGATTTTTGCTTGATCATGCAATACATTCTAGCGGTAATTAACTTTCATACACCTTAACTAGGATGATGCATTTATATATTTTAGAAATTTACGTGTTATTTTTGTCATTTACATTAATTTTCGTAAACTAATTGTCGTTAAGAATATTTTCGCTTATATGCTGCTACTTGATTTTTGCAAACTGCCACCAAATTTTTGGCGAAACGCACATACTATGAGATATTAAGTTTTTTTTGTTGGCAAAGGTTCTGATTTTATTTTAAAATTCTGTGTATACACACAGATGTACATAAAAAGCTTTAATAGCATCTGCAGTGTACGCCTACCTTAATACAAACGTTTATGCAACATTTATATATATATATACATACATACATACAGATGTGGATATTTGTGTTATTTTAAAATTTTAAATTAGCCACATTTTCTTATTTTGTTTTAATAAGTGAGACTAAATTTAAATATGCATGGCTTCGCACTTTTATTTAAATAATCTAATTGCCTTTGTGTGTATTAAATAGGCATCTAAGTACTCTATATATCGATGCATGCCTATATACTAGTTTTCTTAATAGTCGTCTTAATTCGTTTGCGTCATCTGGACATCCTAACAATATCTATAATGCTTTTTTTTTAATCACCTCAGTCAATCTATGTCTGTCTTTACATTGTGAAAAGTTTTTTAACGTCGCGTGGAGTGGAACGGAAAGATGAAGATAATGGAATCTTATATATGTTATATAGGATCTTATATATATTATATAAGATTCCATATTATATATATATCTCACGGCAGCAGTTCCTTCCCCCACATTGAGCATATAGTGTAGGAATTTGAAACTGCAAAGAGAATGGTAAAGAAAAAAATTGTTTATCCTGCAACTTCTCGATCGATTAGTAGATTTTTAGATATATTTATTTACCCCCATAAGTCATCAAGTAGGTAAGAGTCGCGAGTACCAACCTAGTGATTGCGGATTCAAACCTTGGTGGGGTAATGTTTACTTAGCTACGGTGTGTGTTTAATCGGTAAAGTTATAATACTTAGCGATATATACCCACTAGGCTGCGATCACTGCCTCCATACTACTTTTTTAACTTCTCTTACCTCAGGCCACCCCGTTATGAGCATAGTGTACATCACCTGACTGATTGGTCATGTCAAAAAAAAAAAAAAAAATCTTAAATACCGTTGCAAAAATAATCTCAATCGATAAAAAAAAATGTTTTCTTTAATATTCTACTCGGCCTTAAGGAAACTATTAGAGGAACGCAGAGAAAAATTTTTCATTTTCTACTTTTATTGCTTACATTTTTGTACGCACCCAGTAGAGCAATTAAAATAAATATTAAAAGTTAACCATGGTTTCTTCTACCATTTGTACGAAGACACAAAGAGACCCTGGTATTATCTTTCTAATCTTAGTCCATTAAATTACTACAATCTCTGGTTATCTTTTGAGTTTCTATTCTACTCATGTTCCCTAACATTCTGTAAAAGTGTCGAAAATTTAATTGCACATGTCGTTGTGTAATGTCATCAGAATTCTAGGAATTCATTTCAGATTCAAAATCTAGTCACATGCATAAATACTCATTACAATAAAAACCGGAACCTGCCAAAAAAAAAAAAAAAAATCGTCAGAATTCTAGGAATTTATTTTAAGTTCACATAAAGAAATTCTCATTAAAATGAACACCGGAATCTGCCAAAAAAAAGAAAAGAATTGTAAGTTGGATTTGCGGCGATTTACTGCCAAAAATGATTCGTATTAAGCAATTAGGCATGTCTTCAATTACGACAACAAGCTTGTAATTTTTGTGCTGCAGTGAGTACGGTAAGCTTCAAAATGCTTTTAAAATGTCATAAATTGTGAATGAATGGTTTTGAGTTGAATAACGAGCGTCATTGATCCAATCGTATACATCTTTCCGATTCTCTCTTGTTAAAGAAATGTCATGTTCTAAATATTTGGTTTTGAAGATGATGTGCATCCCCAAATGTTTGCTTTTATTCTCATTAAGCTCAAAAATAAATAAAATCTGTCTAGTGACTCGGCATTAATTGCCACTTGCATATGACCGTAACTATAGTGAAACCTCACGGACTGCGGCACACTCTAACCATCTCTCTCTCTGTCTGTCTCTACCTCTCTCTCTCTCTCTCTCTCTGTCTCTCTGTCTCTCTGTCTGTCTGTCTCTCTGTCTTTCTCTCTCTCTCCCTCTCTGCCTTTCTCTCTCTCTCTCTCTGTCTTTCTTTCTCTCTGTCTTTCTCTCTCTCTGTCTTTCTCTCTCTCTCCCTCTCTGCCTTTCTCTCTCTCTCTCTCTGTCTTTCTCTCTCTCTGTCTTTCTCTCTCTCTGTCTTTCTCTCTCTCTGTCTTTCTCTCTCTCTGTCTTTCTCTCTCTCTGTCTTTCTCTCTCTCTGTCTTTCTCTTTCTCTGTCTCTCTCTCTCTCTCTCTGTCTTTATCTCTGTCTCTGTCTTTACCTCTCTCTCTCTCTCTGTCTTTATCTCTCTCTCTCTGTCTTTATCTCTGTCTCTCTCTCTCTCTCTGTCTTTCTTTTTCTCTCTCTCTTTCTCTCTTTGTCTTTCTCTCTCTCTCTCTCTGTCTTTCTTTTTCTCTCTCTCTTTCTCTCTTTGTCTTTCTCTCTCTCTCTCTCTGTATTTCCTTCCATGTGATCGCCAGTTTATTAACACACGTATAGACTGACTTTTTTTTGATTAGAAAAGATTCGGTCTAATATCGACCGAACATACACTTTTTTTCTATTAATTTTTTTCCGATTTGCTCGTGAAGGTTTTCAATGCTCTTAACCCAAAGCGAAAGTAACTTTTCACTAGTTTTTTTCGTAGGGTATTCTTTTTAATTCAATTTATCAAACTTTCATCGAAAGCATAATCTACCGGAACTAATATCTAAGATGGCCGCTACTGTAGCCCCAATGCCTGCTACTGTTGAAGAGATTTTGTGTGAAAGTGTAGACACTTTTTCAAAGCGTTTTCTAAGTAAAATCTTTGCAATACATTTAGGATTAAGTCATCCATCAATTGTCACGTTTATATATATTATCGCCCAAAATAAGTTATAGAATACATTTGCGTTTACGGAGGTCGTTTTTGAAAGATAGTAAATAGTAAATGAATGAATTTTCTTTCCCGTTGCGATGCTTAAGGAACATGTGATGCCTCGTTTTCTAAAGTAATTTTTTAATTTTTATTTAGAGTGTGTCGTTTTGGCAGACGTGTTGAACATGTACGTACGTACATATACGATACATGTATTTGTTACATATTCAATTCTCAAATATTTGAAATACATTCACATATGTGTGACTTACAAATTTTATTATTAAAATTTAATAGCAAATTAAAACTGTGCCAAATTATTCGCTTTTCAATTTTCTACAAATTGCTTCTATTATATAAATATGTCACACGTACAGCAAAGAATTGTCACCGCTTATAAAGAAGAAGTTTGCCTCAATTTTAGAACCAAGTGAATAAGAATTTAGAAGTGTGAATAAAAGTTTATAAGACATGGATTTAATTGGAATAACGATCCAGCAAGCATATATATATATATATATATACTATACCCGTATATATATATATACCATATACACATATATATATTAATATATATATATATATTAGTATATATATATATTAGTATATATTGTGAGGATGTTTCGTCCTTTTCCTTTGGCTGGGGCAGCTCAGCGACCCAAGGAAGGAAAACACAAGAAAATTTCTATTTACAGTGACTTGATCCTTCTTTTATTAATTGATTACATTTAGCAAATTTCATCAGAGTTTATAAACCTTATCCTCATATCTTAATATTCATTTCCTCCCAATCACTTTCATTTAGCCGCGATATTCATTCTCCGATGCTCACGAACTGACTCGACTGCCTGGCTCGAGAGCCTAACTACCACTGACTGGCTGGAGAGCCTAACTTCAACTAACTGGCTCTAAAGCCTAACTACGACTCACTGGCTCGAGAGCCTAACCTCGACTAACTTAAACTAATTTTTTCTATCCTATTCTTACTCTATACTTAAACTATCCCTATTCTATTCCTATTCTATCTTAATCTATTCCTATGTTCTATTCCTACTCTATCTTAATCTATTCCTAAGTTATCTTATCTCCTAATCTACCTTAACTAGCACTTCCTTCCCCTGTCCAGAGACGGAGAATCTGTGAGCCCAAAACGAGGGACGACTTTGGGTCCTCACAATATACATATTAGTATATATATATATATATTAGTATATACATATATACATATACCTGACTATAAAAGTTGCCTATAAAAGTGCATTTCTCGTGGACTGTAATTGCTGCTAATTAGCTTGAAATGAAACTAAGCTTCCTAAAAAGCAAAAGTGATCTACGCGGAATCGCTAAAAAGAAAAAAACTATTTATCTAACACATTTTTACAGTAGTGTTACTTACCTCTTATATCATCTTATTTGTTTAATTACTAAAATGCCACGCGTTGGCCACAAATCTATTAGTTTGTGTTGTGTGAAGCTTTGAAAAATTTGAATATTAGATGTGCTGGTGGCGAGATCTCTTGTTATGTGGTTGCAAATTTTATGTTGTGACACGCAAGATAGGAATTTAAAAATATATTCATTGAGCTTTAAATATAAAACTGTTGTACTCGCTTTCTTGGCATGACGTTTCATCCTTGCAAATTTCATCCAGCCCATCTTTAGTTGATTTGGATTTTTATCCAAATATTCGCATTTTTTCCGCCTTAAATATTGTCTCTCCCGAAGATTTGCTTGAATTTTTCCTCAAATGTTTACAAATGGTCCTACGCGTGCCTTTAATAAATTTGCAAATTCATCTCTCCTTGCTTTAAAGCGTATGCGTAAATATCTATAAGTGCAATTTTACTTACTTGCAAGTAGATTTGATTCAGACTACTTGGTAGGTAGTTGAATAATCCAGTTTTTATACCCTACACCGTGTATGTTAGGAGGATATATTAAGTTTGTGCGGATTTTCAGCCTGTAACTTAAACACAAATTTACGTGAACGGACCTCAGACGGAGGGACAGACTTAAATCGATTCAGAAATTATTCGGGATAGTAAAGGATGTGTCTTAAGCGCTTCTGCGTGTTACATATGTCCGCACAAACATAACATATCACGTGTACCACAAGTGGTGGTTAGTGTATAAAAACGAAGAAAAGGTAAAAAAATAAAAAAACGAAAAGCTATACGAAAAGCTGACGACATTTAAGTTTATTGAAATTCAGGTGAAGAGTTTCGTGCTCATACTAACCAGGTCGGAAAGTTTGGAACAATCTGCTATTGATTCGCTGAAATTTTAGAGGAAGAAGAAGAAAAATTATTAATTTGATGGCGTATTTTATGTTCACACACATTTATTTATATAGTTAACTGTACATTATGCTTTTTTTCTTTCTTCACTTTTCTATCTTCCTCTTCTTGTCATATTTTTTTTATTCATTTGTTGACCTAATACTAAAAATTTAATTATATAACGTGATTATGTAATTCTAGAAAACAAGATTTGATGGAAGCAAACACGAAATTGCCCGCCGTAATGGGGGCCAGAAAAAATATGAATTCAGTGCGCTTAAGCTTCATGATTGTCGACAATCATGAATGCTCTCGTCGGATATCGAGCTTGAAATATGTTAACATCGTAAGAACATCGTACGAAACTATCAAATCGTGTGGATAGCGTTCGGCACAAGTATTTTGCTGAATATGAAAGTGTGATCCACGGTAAGTAACATATTGTTAGTGGATGCTATCAACAAAATTTTTATATCTCTTTTTTCCGGTTTTATTTATAATTAATCGCTACATTATTTAGTCATAATTAAAACATACGTACAATACACAAAAATATAATAACTAAGAAAGGTCTGATAGAACTGCAACCTTAGGGATTATTAGGGACCGAGGTTTGAATGATAGCCATTTTCTAGATTAATTGTGTATTAGATTCAGTGAGTGACTTTAGAAAAGAATTTTTCGAAGGTGGCAGCAACTCTTCATTATAGTTATGCGGTTGCTTTCCCCCAATAACATGGAACCGCTTGTTGGCTTTAGCCATGTTTCGAAATTTAAAACTAACACACACGTCTTTGATTTTTTTATTTTAATTTTAAAAACTTAAGAAATTGTTCAAGTTGCTATGGCTACCGTAAGGTCCAGTGGTTAAGACCATCGGCTCTGAGCTAAATGACCTAGGCTCCTAGGCCTAGGGGTGGTGGTGAACCGTAAATCGTGCTTTGTTGCTGCTTATCGTGGTATAAATTAATAAGTTTCTAATAAATCCGCATTTTCCCATCTTCTCCACATCAATGGACTTTCGGAAGTGCGTGCTGTTTTCCATGTTTTTTATGTGTGGCTTTGTGTTGCTTTTAAATTTGGATTGATTTTCTGTCGCATAAACGTATTGCGAAGACGTTTCATCCCCTTTTGTTTAGGCTGGGGCAGCTCAACGGACCAGGGGAGCAAAAAAAAAAACACGCAAGACATTTATTTTTTCACAAGAGGCTCTTTATTCCCTTTTTATGATTCACAGTTCTTCGCAATCTGATCCCGATACCTTAACGTTAAATAGAAAAAATAGTGAAAATACTTTACTTAACGCCTACGCCGCGGAGGCTCGCTGGCGTCACGAGCGAAACTCACACGACCTCTCCGTTCGAGAGTCCAACTTCAACACTCCGCGACGACGACTCACACCCGACTCAAACTCGACTCACACTCGACTAACACTTGACTCACACTCGACTCACACTCGAGTCAATCTTATTCTCTACCTTTACCCTATACTTAGCCTATTGTATTCTACTGCTATCTAAGTCTATTCTATTCCACTGCTATACTCTATCCAATGCTACCGCTAGCTTAATCTATTCCACTCTACTACTACTATCTTAGTCTATTCCATTCTATTGCTAGCTTAATCTATTCCACTCTACTACTACTATCTTAGTCTATTC
>KK502696.1:254032-275291 GCA_000688735.1 Glossina austeni
TTTACCCAGGATCGGCCCTGTCTATATAATTATATATACGCGTTCCGGTAAAAAAAAAAATTAGCACAACACCACTGACTATACGCTAGTAGTAGCGCTTTCCTGTAAGTTAAACAGAGATAGTTCTGTTTTCTGAATGGTTTTCTTTTTTTTTCTTTTGTACATATATGTAGATCAGTAAGCAATAGTGTTTAATATAAAAGTGCTAAGCGATATGCCGAATCCAGCCTTCAATACAACGAAAAGTTGTTAATCGAACCTCGTTAAAGGGGTTCGCAAAGCACTGTAACATTCCTCATTGTTACCTTCTCTAGTTGTTGACGAATTGTAGGCGTGGCGCAAACTTCTAATGACACTAATGCGAAAAACTAGTTTACTTTGTCGACGCTTTCTGGCGTAACGCCATTAGCAAAATAAGGGTGCACAAGTAAATTGGAATTGACTCGTTTTTAAAATTGTTTTCTTTTATTTTTTTGTTTAAAAAAATTAATACAATTTTATGGTACTTTTGAGATTCATTTTTACACTTAAAAACAAATTTAATTTTACAGAGAAAAGAAGTAAAATTTAATTCTCTTATATGACCCTTTCTGTTCAATCTTTTCATTTATTTATCTATTTTTTTTTTTTGTTGAGATAAATGTTTACCTTCGAAAGCACTGATTATTAATTAAATTAGAATCTTTTGATCCTTTGGGGAGATAAAAGCTTTTCATAGTTATTTTCCTTGCCAGCAGTGTATCAAAGATGTGCACATACTTTGGCAACCTTTTGAACAGCCTCTGGTATCGTTTTAAAAAAAAAAAAAGCCAATGAAGTTTTTTTTTTTTACTTGTTTTCTGGTTTTGAACAATTGCCAAAGCATTTTTCACAAGTGACTACATTAATTTTATTCCCTCTTGCCTAACAGGAGCGATGTTGTTATGTTTGCTTTAGCAATTTATAACATTTTCTGCAAAGAGCCTCATGTAAGGACGACGTACTATAGCTAATTGAATTTTTTCTTAAGGCTATAACTTTATTTCAAAAATATTTTTACTTGTTGTTTATAAATGCAATTTTTATGCATTTTTATGCTTAAATTTTAGACTGGTAAAATCGATTCCCTCCGCCCACCCCCATATGCAAATATGTTAAATAATAATAAGAGTAATAAAATCAATTTTTAAATGGATCCGATATTTTCCGCCTGACTTCACGGGACGTGGCAAATTTTTAATCTAATTGAAATTGAATTGAACTGACTGACGATACACTTGGCAACTGCAGGAAGCCTATACAATCTGTCTAGACATACTCTAGCTAGCAAGTCTCCACATTAAGGATTTTATTGTTGCTTTAAATTTTTTATTTTATCTTAATCGAATAAAGATTAAGTATAGAAATGGCAGTAGAGGCAGTTTTTAACCGCTGTAGTTGTGTACGAGCTGACACTATTTACACTTCTACCAAATACATTGCAAATCTCATCTGTTGTTATATATACATGTGTACACTCATCTACAAATAATCCGTAATTTAGCCGACTTGACGTAGATAGGCTGTAGAGGTTCCCAAGCCATATAGCACTCTTTTTGGTAGTAGCTTTGTTGCAAAGTCCTACCCATAGAGGACACTTTCATTATTATAAGTTATTCACCTCAAAGAAATCAATCCTTAGTTTAGAGTAAGATGAGCACTAAGGCATTAAGACTATCTGCTGTTAAAAATCTGGACTTGACTGCCTCAGGTATTGCTTATAGGCTTATATGTTCTGAATAAAAGGCCAAACTTTTTTCTAAAATGGAATGGAATGGAATAATGGAGTGTCTGTATAAAGTGTTTCAATACCATGCAATTTTCTCATTCATATTAGAAAATGTTTTTAATGAAAATGCTTTAATTAAAAAAATTATATATTTAGTTGTTAATTACGGAAATGTTAGCTTTTCTAACGATGTGCTTAGAGCTTTTATTGTAATTTTATTGCAATTTTAGAACACATTACGAACAAAGTAATTACTTAAACTAATAACTAACAAATGTTGTTACGTATGTTTAAGTTGTAGGTCAGTTGTAAAGCTTTTTAATAACAAAATTTTTACTCCTCATAGTCATAGTCATAACAGGAACTGTATAGTGCAATATAAAATTTCTTCGAAAAGGGAGAATGTGTGTGGCATTCCAAAAACCAAAAAAAAAGTATATATGTTTTTAATAAGTGCGAATCATTTGAGTCATATAGGTTCATAGGTGATAAAATTATGATGACACTCTCATGACTTGGTAATAGTTTCAATCATCTTAAGTTCTTCTCTTTCCATTTTCATGATAAATCTGAGCATTAAATTAATTATTTAGTTCATTACGTATTACAAATGTTTACGTCACGATTTGTCCATCCGTCCTTGTCGTATTTCCTATAAATAACAAAGAGGAAGAAATTAAAGCATTCCAAGACGATTTTATGATTTTTTATATAACGCTGAACTTACACCAGCTAAAATTACGCCAACGCTTAAAATTACTGAAGTCCTCCCCATTGAAGAGAATGCTATTTGTGGAGGAAAATATATAATATATCCTCCCATCCTATTCAAATTGGTTTAAGGTGCGTGCGTAAACGTGCGTACATATATATATATCTATGCGTGCATTTGTAGATTTGTTATGCCTTGAATTTGTTATGTCCTCGCATTAATTTATTCATGGCGTCGCGCTTGTTCGTAAACAGCGCTTAATTTATAAACATTCAAGTGTCGTATTAAATAGTTAAAGAAAATATTATTAGTAAAATCAAAAACATTCCATTGCTTCATCCGATCTGCAATAAGCCTTCCTTCCTTCCTTCCTTTCTACAGTTTAGTCTATTCTCGGCCAATTTTCACATTTTCCGTGATGGGGATACCACTACAAATGTCACATTCACCTCCATATGGTATCGATTGCAAATTTTGTGGCTGACGACATTGCCGACAGAGCAATAGAGCGGTGAAAGGAACAAAAGATTAACTCTATATATATATAGTAGCATTGCTGTGACGCCAGTATGAAAGTCTCTCAAATGTCACTTAAGGCACCAATAACTAACTACAAGTTAGTTAGGAACACGCCGCTTTCATTCAAATCAGATCAATTTTGAAGCATTTGCCATTAATATATATATATACATATATATATACGCAGTAATTTTATGAAATTAATTAAGTTGAATCTTCTTCTTCTAATTCGCTTAACTCGCCTTTTATGGATTTAATCTATTTGTTAATCTATTTGTTTGATAAATAGTAATAATTTATAACGACTGTAGGCGAGAATGCGCTTTTTTCTAAACAATTATTATTATAATAATATAATCGGCAGCAACAACAAAAGAAAAATGAAATGCAAGTCGTGCATGCTAAGTGAAAGGTTTGAGATGAATTTCTTATACTTACTTATTATACTATATTATAAAGGGGATGCATTCGGTTTAGCAAACAAAGATTACAAAGATTAAAATAATGCTTAAGAGAGAATGCTTAAAAGCATTCAATATCGGCCAGTTTGTTTTCCATTGCAAGTTCAGAATTTTGCTTGAGCAGAACAAAGTTAGCTTCACGAATGATTTCTTAGTAATCGCGTCAGGGTAAACTCGAAAATTGGAAATTAGGAAAATCGAAATATTACGAGCCGAAAATAAACGTACACATACATTTTTCCTTTCGAAAATTGCTATCAGGTCCAGAAATCCGTTAAATTGGCAAAAGGTTTCGAGCTCGAGCACTACTGTAAAGCTAAATATGTAAATATGTTTTATGTTTTTTATGTTTGTGTATAAAGCACTTCAAAGTATATATAAAACTATGGTTCGTTCAAAACATAGCATCTAATGAATGAATGTTTGTCTCATCTTCCAGTCAATTTATTGTAGTACACCAAGGAAAACTAATAAAATATATTTTCCTTTTTTTTTTTTTCTCACAGTCCATTATAATTGAATATTCTTTCTTGGCCGGAAAGGAAATTTCCATTAACCTATATATGATATATGGGCACAATTTAATAAGCACTTATTTAGATCGCATTGTGTCGATATTTATGACCATAAGACAGACACTTGAAATATATCAAATTTTATTCATTTGCTCTTCTTACAAAATTTATTAGATTTATGGGCAGCAGTAAGTAAGTAAGAAAACTTTATCCGGATAACCGAACACCTTTGGTAGTAAGCAATAAGTTATTTTCCCATAAGATATTTAATTCAATACCGAAAAGGCAAAAAGGCAAAAAGTTCTCAACTAGAAAAACACACATTTAGGCTATTATGTCTTTTAGTTAAAGGCATCATATTATATAATGGTCTAGAGATTTATTTATTGTCCATCTCATTGTCATGCACATGTTGAATGTTCGTTGTACATATAAATGAATTTGTATTTCGACTCACATATAAATGATGAGTTATTTACACAGTAATATTTCATAAAGTCACCACAACCGAGGACATCAGGTCATCTTTTAATGTCGCTATAAATAGGAAGTGAACACTTATAGCATAAGCATCTCTTTTTGATGTCGACGTTTTTGTTTTACGGCCTGGCATTGGTTATGATTTGCTGAGGTCCCTTTTTATGTAAAGTCGATTAAAAAGTCGGTCTCATATCACTGACTGAGCGCAATCATTAAGCGATTATTAAATTAATTTTCTGCTGCTCGCTCTTGCAACAACGACCTTCAGTCGCTTTGTCTAAGTTCAACTTAAATAATTTAACTATTTTGCAAACTATCTGAAGCTTACAATTTCAAACACATATACCAAACACTTAGCAAACACATAGCAAACATTTATACCTATCCATACACAGTATTGATAAGATCGGGAATCAAAAGTTCATCAAACATAATAAATGTGCATTTACTTACATGCTCGTAATGTCATAATTCCATTAAGAATTATATGCTAGCATATCTGAACGACAAGTGAAACGAAATAAATGCAAATGAGCTCGAACAACGGTTTCTATATTAAGTGCACAAACAACTACAAACAACATTTCATGTTTCACTCAAACGCATTTCATTTATCACACAGTATTGACAAGATCGGGTATCAAAGGTTTGCCAAAAACAATAAATGTCCATTTACTTATATGCTCGTAATGTCATAATTCCATTAAGAATTATATGCTAACGTCTAAACAAGTCAAACGAGACAAATGCCAACGAATTCGTACAAAGGCTTTTATATTAATTGCAAAAAGAAAAAAAAAAAAAAAAAAAAAGAAAATATAATTTTATAAAAAAAAACCCAAAAAAGAAGAAAGCGAGCAAAAAAGCATCTAACATTCGGTTATCGACGAACATATGCGATTAGAACATGAAAACATTTTCTAATAACTATCAGTACTTGAAGTGTGATGTCATGGACATTACATTAATAGATTGGACGTATAATTGATCTATTTCTTGTAACTAGTAAATGGCGTGACCTTCCGCACAGCATTGCTCTGTTATGAATAATAATGTATTGTAACGATTTTCAGCTACTCTAAGATACGGTTCGTATCATTAGATCGTGGATATTATTTTCAAGAGAAAATGCACTTCAGAATTCTTTTAACTCTAACTTTCTTTATGTACAATCCATTCTTAAGGCTGGGATTATTTACAATTTATTATTTATTTTATTTTTAACGATACTTTTTGACTGCTCAACACAAATATTATTCGTATCATTAGATACGGAACGATTCTCTCCCTCCTTCTCTAGTTGTTCCCAAAGTCGGCGCCGCAGATTTTCTTTTTTATTACGCTTACCACCAGTTGCTGTTATGTTCCTTTCCCAAAGCTCCTGTTTGAGGTTTTCCACTGTTAGATCGTCTAATTTTATCATTTCTTTTCTTTTTCCACGATCTCACTTCTGACTATTTTCAAGAGAAAATGCACTTCAGAATTCTTTTAGCTCTAAGTTTCTTTATCTATTTTTTAAGGTTAGTATTATTTACATATTACTTTGGCAATACTGTCGACTTCTCAACTTTAGTATTCTTTTTTTACGCGAATGTTTTCTTACGCCTCAAATGTTCTCGTATCACTCAGATATTCTCATACGACCCAAGAGTTCTCATGCAACTTAACGTTCTCGTATCACTAACTCTGCCTACCGCAAATAGTCTGCTTATTATATACATTTTTACAAGCATGTTACGATCACCTAACTTCATGGCTTCATTTTTAAGCCGTTAACCTGCTTTTCCGCTAATCATTTTCCTCGGCCGGCAGCTGTATGGCGCGCCGCGCATGTGCACTTGGGTTTTTCTCTGTCGATTTTTCTGCTAATGTTTTTCGTCGGCCGGTATGACTGCATGACACGGCGCGAATATGCGCTAGGGAAGTTATTACTTACGAAAATCGAAAAGTTAGCATTAACTGGATTTGGGATTTTCGTACCAATATATACTATGCTGAGTAAGACTCGGACTTTTCAAAGTCCGAACAATATCCGAATATAAACTGCACGTTGTTGGAATTGTTTTTGATCAAGGATTCGCGCATTACTTAACTTTAACTTTTTCCTAGTGCTTGATTTGGCCACAGGGAACTTTTGAAAATTGCTCCTATATTGATTCACATAGAGCCAACTTTTTAAAGTCTCATAAAAAAATCTTTCGGAGGACAAGTGATTATGAATTGCGCATCGTTGGAAACGTTATTGACCATTGATCGGTTAAGGGCATATTAGTTTCTTGTCTTTTGGAGTACTTGGTTCGGTCAAGATGACCTTTTTTGAACAGTGTTTTTATACAGAGAGAATTTTCAGAGTGTCATAAAAATATTCCGAACAAATCTGAATATAGCCTGCACAACGTTGGGAAAATTATTGATCAAAGATTAAGGGGATATTAGTTATATTTGTTTCTTAAGTACTTCTCATATTTAACATAATCTAAAAATTTTTTCATACTAAAATTGAATTAATTTATATAAAGACCTGAGAAGAATGATTTATAATGTAATAATAATTTTACCTAAATTTGATTGAAAGCTTTCCGGGACTACGTTTAACAGATGACTGTTAAAATTTTGGTTTCCTAATTAAAAATATAAAAATCGCCTCCTTTTGAGTTTTAATGGAAACAAGGCCTGAACAACTTCTTCTTTATCATTAATTCAATTTATGTATGTATGTACACATATGTAATAAATTTGTTATTATTAATCTATAAAATGATTGCATTTTATAATTCCGTTCGCGTTACTCTTAGGCAGGCATATTATCGTGTACGCGTGACAGATAACAAACAAAACGAATGAATTTATGACGGGACAATTAAAACTTATCAAACAAAATAATTATAAATAAACATAAACACACATGTTGAAATCATTAGATTTTGTATTATGGTTTACAAAATTTTATAATATTTCATTATACGTCAATGCATAATAAATTTATATCTCTCTGTTGATTGCTAAACGTTAACAATGCAATTATTATTGTCATTAATGAGTTAACGATAACAAATTCAGGGCAACATTAAATTAATAGAATAATGAGAGACTAGTCACACACACACACAAATGTAACGCTCTTTGTATGGGATTCACCGGTGTGCACGTATGCCAAAGTGCTTTACCTTAAGTTCAAGGCTAAAGTGATTAAATTTCCTTTAAGATATTCTGTTGGCCAAAAAAATATTTCTTTCTTCTTTATATATAGAGACAAAATTATGATTGCTATGAAAATTTGCGCGTAATTTTGAGAATTGTATCTGGACTGCAAAAAGCTTTACTCACTTTATTGTTCTAAAGGAAAGGAAAGAATAATCCTGAAGCTCAAATATTCGAAGCAGTGCTCTTGAGTTCAATTTATGTAAATAATTTTGCATATAAAAGTCAATCAAGATGCCATTTAGTCTTAAGCAGATTCTTATATCGATACCGAAAGGTCAAAGGGACAAAAGTTCCATGAGCGCGGAATATATATAAAATTGATGGTCTATTGTATTACAAAAATATTGAATTTAATTGCTTGTGTGTCAACAAACTGTTAAAAACTTGATTTCATTTTTTCCTAACAAGTTTTTAATTTGAATAATTATATTATTTGTGGGCTGCCTTTTAAGGCATTTACTCATAGATTTAACGTATGACATAATTGCTGTTATTAAAACAATTTTTTTTTTTTTTTTTTTTTTTTTTTAAAAAAAATTTTTTTTTTTTTTTGAAGCTTGCTTTACGTTCGCTAGTGTGTGTTGCGGGCAATATAGGTGTTGGTCGATTGCATGTTTCGTTTAATGCAACATGTGTTGTAACATTTCCTTTATTATATTATGCGAAACGTGTTGTTAAACATGTCGAATTTTCACTTTAATAATAATGTAAATGAATTCCAGAAATTTTGTCATACTGAACTGCTGCTGCTGCTGCTGCCAAGTATTGATCAGCTGTACTTGCGTGGCTCTTTGACTTCCGTTATTCCGTTTATTCGACCAGATTTAAATCGTTCGGTAAAGAAAAAAATAATAAAAACTAAAAGTTTACTAAATTTCTCCTACTACATGTAACATATAACTGAGAAGTTTATATTTTTTTTTGGTTAAGCGTAATCCATTAGAGTCCAAGAGAATCAATCAATATATGTACAGCAGCATTGAAGCAAAGTGAATACGAATGAATGTAGTGCCATTAAGCAAAAAAAAATGTTGTTAGGTCAACATTTCCAACAGAAGCTTACAATTACTAGAAATCAGTTTAGGATAGTGATTTGATATATAGGACGAGGGCGTTTCGTCCGTTTTCCTTAGGCTTGGGCAGGTCAGCGGGCCAGGGGAGGAAAAAAACACACAAGACATTTATTTTTTCACAGGAGCTCTTTATTCTTTTTATGATTCACAATTCTTCACAATCTGATCCCGATATCTTAACCTTAAATAGAAGAAATTAGTGAAAATACTTTACTTAATGCCTACGCCGCGGAAGCTCGCTGGCGTCCCGAGCGAAACTCACACGAACTCTCCATTCGAGAGTTCAACTTCAACTCTCCGCGACGACGACTCACACTCGACTCACACTCGACTGACTCTTATTCTTCACCTTTACCCTATGCTTAGCCTATTGTATTCTACTGCTATCTTAGTCTATTCTATTCTACTGCTATACTCTGTCCAATGCTACCGCTAGCTTAATCTATTCCATTCTACTACTATCTTAATGTATGCCATTCTATTGCTAGCTTAATCTATTCTATCCTACCTTAATCTAGCACTTCCTTCCCCTCACCAGAGACGAGAGGAGAACCCGTGAGCCCAAAACGAGCGACGACTTTGGGTCCTCACAATAGGTATAATAGGTTTCTTTTCTGAACCTCATATAAGAGCTCTGAAGAAGAACAAATTTTCACATGACAACAAGGCCTAATTATTGTTTTTTTAAGGACGTGAACGTGAAGTTCTTTGAAAACAAAAAAAAAAATAAATAATTTCTCTAAATTTGGATCACTCTCTATACCATGCAAGGATTCTCATGAAAACTAAGTGTTTACTCAAGACGAAGATATTAATTTCTTATGACGAAAAACGGGAAAGTATTGTGCTAGGAAGGTAGTTGTGGATTTTCTTTTGAGCAGTTGCCATAAGATAACAAATCTTTACAAATGATTTGTCTAAAAAAGTTTAGGCCCCAAAAACATTGAGAAACTTTCTCTCACTAGATCAGTTTTCATCGAAGTTGACAGTCAAACCTAAATTTTATTCTTTTATAATTTAACTTAAAATCAGTTATGTTCTTATCGCGACCATAAGAGCTATAAACGAATGATGAAATGGAGATGGAGTACAAAAAAACATCGTTTGATCGCAATCGTCTATGCGAGCTCTCGTATCGTGCGTCATTCGAATCATAAAGTTATAGGACTAGGACGGGACAATCCGCTCAAGGTGGGCTTTATTTATAATATTTACCTTTTTTTATACTACTTCATACTCCACATAGACCAAGGGCACGTCCTTCATTAAAAAAAAAAAAAATTCTAAAGTTTTTTGTATCTGCTATAGCACGGTACACTAATTTTAAAAATACAAGCAAAGGCAAGGACGATTAATCAGGCGCAACATGAATGAATAAACTCCGACGTTTTATTATTAGAAAAATTATACACTTTAAGTGACGGGCAAAATATACATAAAGCGGGACCCAAAAATACACCCTTTTAGTCCATCCATATTTGCACTTGCTGTTTATATGAAAGAAAATTAGTTTCCATTTCGGTCAATTAGTCTTCACTGCTCTTTGTTATTGGTGTCCATTAAAAAAAAAAAAAAATTTACAAAAAGTTACAATTTTTTTATTTATTTATTTATGTTTTATATCCATCAATGTCATCAGTTTCTTGAAAATGGAACTGTGTACCTAAGTGTAGTTTAATGAAACAGTCATTGTCAGCTGTAACTGATTACAGCTCCCGCAGGCTTCAAGGTAGACCACATATAGAGCATAATAGAAATAAAGGTCTTTTAAAAAGCAAATGCACACGTAGGTAATAAATACTATTCCCTGTGTGCGTGTGTATGCGTGTGTATGCGTGTTTGTTAATAATAAGCGTACATGTATGAACTTTATTTAACCAAAGACGTATCAATTGAAGTTAATACTCTGGAGATGACAGTTACAGATGACAATTCATTTATGTAGACAGAAGAAAAAAAAAAAAAAAACTTTGCAACAGATTATGCTCCAGAATTTAGTTTATTACAAACTTATTGTATGTTTGAGAGACAGCGAAATTGTATTTGGTATAGAGAGGAAAATTTTATGTTTCTCTATGCGCATCTTGAATGAAATCTCTTTCGCCGACAATCAATCAAATCGCTTACGCCTGTGTGTGGAAACTGTGTGTGGACAGATGGATAGACAAGCTTGGATCGAATCAAAAATTCAATCGGTATAATAAAAGATGAGTTCTTCATAAGCCCTTCTGGGTGTTACGTGATACGTCCGCACAACATTAATATACCCTGTACCAAAAGTGGTGTAGGGTAGGGTATAATGATATCTTCATTTTAGTTTTTATCTATATTGCGCTCGTTGAGTTCATTTTCAAGTCATATTTTTAGCCCTCTATATGGATTATTGTACACGCACAGACTCTTTCATTAAACAGAAAACCACATTGACGAAGAAACTTACTTGAGTGACTGACTAGTCAACATGGTCTTGTATTGACTGAGAATATTTTTAAGACACTTTCGTTAAATTTTTTTTCTTTGCCTTAACCAACTGATTCAGGCAGCGTGGTCTTCTCTCGTGATCATAAAATTATCTAAATAAATAACTCAGTCAAAAATTATCTTCAAATTCAATAAAATGGTTTTTTCAATATAAAATATATGCATGAATACATTCATTCATTCATACAACGCGACTTGAATTGAATGCGCCAGTACTTGCTGTGATATTAATTGTTCAAGGTTCTTATTACCCAACAATTTATTGTGTAAAGGAAAATGTTATTGATTTTGTTTTCACTACAAGTTTACTATTTCCCATGGATTTGGTTATAAATTTTACACACACATATATAAACATAAACTTATGTAAAACTATATATGTATTTCGAAATTCAAAAACATAATCATATAATATAAACTTACTTGCAAGCGCAAAAGTAACCATAACTTAACGATATCATGTCCTTGTGCTTTCAAGGTGCACTCAATGCACGTCTGCAGATAACTATCAGTAAAGTCCTCTTATGCACACAAGCTTGTTTAAGGCATAGTTCGTGTTAGAGGAGAATATTGTTATTATATCTCCGTTTTAAGATCGAACGTGATGCTAAATCTCTTGATTTTTAAATATGAAGAAGAGGAAGAATAATTTTAACAAAAAAAAAAACAAGTGTTTTCTAAAGTATTTCATTTCCAAAATTTAAAAAAAAAAAAAACACATTTCTTTGCCTTTAATGTCACCTCGAATTTATGGTTCGTATTGAAAAATTTATTTAGTATAAAATAAATTCTCTTAAACATCACACATAAATGTAAAAAATAAAAAAAAATAAAAATTCTAAAAATATACGTACGCGTCTTAATGTCGGAGCGTCCATCCAATGTTATGAAGTCGTGAGCTTTATATGTTGCAATGATGGCACCACGATTACAGGAATCTGGATAAAAATATTATTCCAGGCACAAATATTCTCCCAAACCTCCATTTAACATCTAAAGATCGACATAAGTCCAGATGGCGTAATCATCGTCCCTTAACTGCGATATTGCTTGAGGCAACAATTTATGAAATGATTGTCGTACGCTTAACGATATAAGATTGTAACGTGTGTGTGTGCTTTCGCTTTCTATATTTTCGATTTTAATAAAAGAAAAATGTTGGTATTAAAAATGTATTGTCAAAAAAGAAAAGAAAAATAAAATCTCATAAGAAATTGCAACCGAAAACAAAAAAACAATGGGAAGAATATTTTCCTAACGCTAAATATCAACAATTTTGATAGATGCGGCATTCATTTCATTTTTGTCCAATTCAATCTGTAAAAAATCTTCTCTTTCTGACTGACAGCATATATACAGAGTGCAGAGTATTGGAAGAACCTCTTCCCGACTATGTCGGAGGATGTTGAGGATACATTCATTCATACTTTCTGCTTAGGTATAAGGGCGAGCATTCTGTAGCATTCTGTACACTTTAAGAAAATTTAAAAATTGATTTTGATATCTCCGGACGGATGGACAACACAGCGTTGATTTATAAAAAAATATATAAGTATATTGAGAAAATGATTGCCTAGATTTTCATGCTCTTTTAAACATTTTGGAACATTTTTTCCTACTTTGAGGTTTTTATAGTCAGTTTTGAAGTGAAAAGAATGCTTTTTTTTTTGTTGCTATTAGGACTGACAATGTACGATATAGAAAATGTAAATGTGCTTTACCTCATAGCAGGCCGAAAGTATATTGATCGAAGTATATTTTCTGTCTTTTCAAAGTTATTTCTCGCACATGCAGAAACTTTAGCAAGTAATGGAAAAGATATTTAGGTTGTGGTGAAATTTCCCTCACATATACTATACGCATAATTATTAATAGCCTTTCACATCAACTAAAGCGTTTATATTCTTGTAAACGAAAGCAAAAAAAAAAAAATATATATATATATATGTATAATGTAATATGTAAAATATATATATATGTATGTATATGTATTTTTTGCCGCCAAGCAGCCATCATGGAATCTCTTGGAAGTGAAATTCTTGAAAATAAAAATATCTGAAGGAAAGTCTTTATTCGAGTCCCGTGATGAAAAATTTACTTTTTTTACATGTTTTACCCGGTATCGCTACATTAGGTGTGTCATCATAAAATATAAAAGAATTATTCGTTCACAAGGCTGCGGGAATTATGCCTCATTGCATTTTATTATATTCCTCCTCCTCATTAAAGGAGAAAACAACGGAATAATAAATACTTCTTTTAATGCGTCTCTTCAAGGATCTGATGTTATTGACTTTACTTCGCCCACATCTCTGTACGTACGTGTGCTCATTATTTTACGTTGTTGTCTGCTTTCTTCCGTATGTATTGACTTTATAATCTGTTATTGTAGTAAAAAACTTGAAGTTATTTTATTACTTTCTGAGTTTTATGTTCTTTTCTTTTGGATGTTTTGAAAAAAAGAAAAGAAAAAAAAAAAAAAAATGTCAATTTAGTTTAAAATTTATAGCCAAACGTGTAGAGTTTTCTTCCACTCTTTCCTAATATACTTCCGTAGCCTTATTGCACTTTTCGTTTAGTTCCTTCTTCGATTAGAAAATTTCTGGTGTAACTGGTACAGTTGGGAAACCGTACATGCATGCAAGATGTTTACGACTTTTTCCGTTGGCATCCCACCTAAATGGGTTTCCAAAGCAATCAAGTTATTTGTAGGTAATTGGTGCAGGCAAACAATTTACGACTTGTCAGTTAGAAAAAAAAAAAAAAAGAAAAAAAAAGAAATACATAGGGGAGGGAGACGACAAAAGGATAGGGCAGCGAAAAATGTTCACTTACACCGCAAAATAAAAAGCAATAATTTAAGAAACTCTTGTTTTTCTTTTTTTTTTACTTTTTTTTAATGAAAGTAAAAAGAGTTAAAGAGCAACGCAAATTACTTTGTGATTTGAAATAAATTTTCTCAATTATTGTACACTTTAGGTGAATAGAGTTTGTTTTCATTTCTCTTTAATTTAGCGAAGAAATTACGTGAATCAAGTGAACTTGCATATAGCAATCAAAAGTGACACTTAGTCATTTAACAAAAAACAAAAAGAAAAAAAAAAAAAAACAAAAAAACAAACGAAACCATGTTAAAGTAAACACAAAAGTCATCAGTGCATGCCTGCGAACATTTTGAAGCATGTGGCTTGGGCACATGGTAATGAAGTCCTTGATGTGACATTGTGTTGCTTATGAGAAACGTATGAAAATATAATATAATTAAACTAATGAGTAAAATGTTACATAAAATACAAGCACATGCAGCTAGAGATACTGTTGTAAAAATAATATCACTTCAGCGCTCATGTGCACAGTGCAATACAGTTGAGCTACTAGATGAGATATATTTTATATTACGGAAGAAATGTGAAAAACATCATATGTGTAGGCGTCGTCTGAATAAGTGTTATTATCTGATTTCATTTGGAATGGTACGTATGATGGAGTGATGGATGTGTGTGCTTCAGGCTGAGCAAATACCCTTGAGTATCCATGTTTTTAACTTTTTATATTCGAATTGTTTGTTGTTGTCGTTGGTCTCAATCTTTATTGCGTGCTTTTTAATAATTAGTAACGTCTAATGTCGCCTTTGAATGACATATGAGTACAAATTTAAAAATAAATACAAAATTTTTCTTTTCTACTTTTTGTTTTATTTCAAACGTAGGCCTATCATCGGGTAGTGGTCACACAATTTTAAGCACAGCAACTAAGAAGTGTTAGCCGTCCATTCATTTCACGCTTTATGAAGTCGTCATAAGCTTTGAGTAATAGAACTGTTTATACAAGTGCATGCTTATCCTTTAATTTTAAATATGATGCAGTTTTGCACCGATTTTTTGGAAAGCCGCAGCTAAATTGTCAACGAAAAGCGAAAGTAAGGTCGACTTAATATCTTATGCTAAAGTAAAGTAAAGGTTCCCCCTATATATATGACGCATGCATTTCATATTCAGTCTTTAGGTCTTAGGTAAATTTTTTATCTTTTCTATTTTTTATTTATTTATTTTTTTTTTTTAGCATCGGAAATGAAAAAGAATTTTCTAAACTAAGCACTAAGTCGTGATTGGTATAAATAAGACATAAAATGAACCAATGAAATGAACTTTTGTAAATGGAAATAAATTAAAATCGATAAAGTGCATTAAAGCGTTGACGAGGAGACGGGTAATAGGCAAATTTATGCATAAAGTTCAAGCATCAAGGTAAAAACCTTGAAACAAAAAGCAAAGGTTGAAGTAGTTCTTAAACGCATATCAAATGTTTAATAACTAACTGTTAGCGAACTAATGTGAAACGTAATGCACAGAAAATGAATTCCATTGTTTTCCGTAATTGTGATTTCATTAAAGAAACCATGGGTTAAACATTTTGTTTTTAAAGCGTGACCCCACCATATGTTGGTGAAACCCTGTCCGATACCTTTACATCAAACCCGGAAATTATTATCTTATTGCTTTGAAATACTGGATGGAAAATGAGGGTCTGGAGCTATCGAAACACGAAATTTACTGCGTCCATCATTTCCATTCGTTTATATGTTATGAAGAACATTCGTTGCTAATAAGAGTTCTTATCATAGCAAATAGTTTTGCTAGTAATGTCTAGTCTAACCCACTCCGCTTAAAAGACTGCATTTAATCCAATAATATTTTTGCATAGAGTGCATTTTTTTTTGTTTCTAGCTTTCAAGGGCAAACTTTTCATTCTCTATTAATTTTTTCCTTCTTTCCTTCAAAGCGAATACCAGCTTAGTTTCTCTCTAGTAAAAGGGACTCTTCCTTGTCTATTATTTGTTGTTGCTATGTTAGCATAGGCATCATCTGCTGATAACAATTTAGATATTTTTAAAGAAATTCAATTCCGTGCATTCCCGACAATCCCTTCTTTATATTCAAAACCAACTTGTTACGATGAAAAGCTTATTTCTTTCAACCCACAGGTTTACTGAGAGAACATGCCTGTGATTTTAGAAATAAAATTTGAACCTTGAAAGAAAGTAGAAATTTTTAATGCAAAAATTAAATCAAACATTAATGGACGGTCTGAAATTTTAGAATAAAAAACGGGAAAGCCGGGGTAAAAATCATTGCCATCTTCGTCTTGAAAGCAAAAGGAACCGTTCGCTAATAGAAGATCTAATTGGCAGCAAGCTTTTCAAAATAGTATACAATTATGTTTAGCAATTTTATTGCTTAGCAAACGTAACTGTAACCTAATATTGTTGGTGTTTTCGTATCGTCGCGAGATTGGGAAAGTAAAAAGGTGAAAGTTGATATTCGAGCATATAAAAAAATATTGCAAATGTTGTAAATTTGTGCACCCAATTCTCTTTTTACATGATTTTTTCTTTACACGAATTTGATTTAACACGAGTTCAAAAGAAACAAAATTTCTTTTTTTACACGAATTATTTTGTTTTAACACGATTTTTAATTTTATGATTTTCAGATATAATTCCCTTTTTCCAAAGTAGAAGTTATTTTTTATAAAATATTTAATGAATTAAATTAAGTGAACTCTAACAAGAACTTTTTAATATTGTTTACACCTAATTCTCTTTTTACACGAATTTTTTTTTACACGAATTTTTTTACACGTATTTTTTGGGAACGTATCTATCGTGTAAAAAGAGAATTTTAATGTTGGGTGGGAATTCAAAATATTGGGTGTAGATGAGGTGCAGCAATCTTGGATAAAATTTTATTGCTATTTCATCGAGCAAAAGTCGTCTTTTCTTTTTTTTTTGAAAATTTCATATAATAATAAAATGTTCGTTTCTGAAGTAAAAATTTGTATAAATTTTTTTTTACTTTTGACGGTTGAATTCTAATATTATACCAAAGAAAACTTATTGCAAATAAAAACACGGAGCGCATATGTTACATGTTACTAGTGATTATATATAATTTCTTGTTATTTCTTAGAGCGAAAGTAAATTGCACATAAAGCTAACAAGGCCGTTTTTGTACCAGCTGGAAAATACAATACAAAGCTTACTTAATTGTAATGATTGATTCACTCAAATGTTTGCAAATAATTGTTTATTTATCCTTACATTTATTGTCCGTTTCTTACAAACACAAACTCAGACGAAATATTTAAATATTTTATTGCTTTTTGTATCATAAGTACAAATTTATTGCCAACACATTCAATGATAATAAATTTGCTTTGCTGTTGTGAGATGCGTCAGGCGTTGTTGCAACCATAAATCATAAACTGCTTCGGTTAAACTAAAATGATTGACGAGCTGTTGTAAACTGTCGGTGAAATATTTGAAGTGATCTCTATAAATGGGCGGGGAAAAAAAAACTAGTTTCGTCATACGGTAAGGCGTAATGCAACGGTTCTAATGCAATGCTTCTAGTATACATTGGCTTATTTCCGTACGTCCGTTTTACGTTGGAGCGAATTCAAAATCATTTTTTTAAATCGACTTGAGTTTATCTACCTGCTTGTCCATTTTGGTAGCTTATGTCGGGAATTTTTGAGATTGAACACTGACATGCTTTGACCCAATCACGACGCCTATTGACAATTTTTGTGATCTCTTCGCTTTATTTTGAAATAAAATTTACAATCGTTTGAAATTTCAAGAAAAATCATTACATACAAGCAATACTTCAATTTATTGAATTCCTGTGAAAAAATTCGGTCTGATAAGCCAACATTTACACCAATATTTAACCCTCTTCACTTATAATCGCTTGTAAGAAAATCACGGTTTTTTAAGAAAAAGTTCCAATTTTTAGGAACTTGGTTTCTTGGTTAGTAAGGGACTAAAATATATGTATATTCCCTTTATGATGAACTTTCAATGAAAAATCGCGAATTGTCTTCCATGTCATAATTTTCACCTTTTACTTTAAAACGGACTTGGCGTACTTATATAAATTCAGGGTAAGAATACCTTCTGCTTTAAGTTGGTCATCATATTTCATATCATCATATTTTTCATATCCAGCTTGTGGTTCTTCCAAATTTTTCGAGATCATTGTTGCATTCTCTACATAAACTTTGACAAATATAGACGATGGAATGAGTTCAATGGGTATTTTATAGCAATTGATGCATACTGTTGTACAACATAAACGAAATGGTTACAGAGATGCCTCAGAATTTTTAAATAGTGACTCGAAACCTGATAACGACATTTTTGTAGCCAAACGAAAACCTTTCGTTTCGCATTTTGCAAAACGAAGGGTAATTTTTCTTAAAGCAGAAAAACAAAAAAAAAAAAAATGCGACGAACCCATGAAAGAATTTAATAGTGAAAATACCGAATTATGCCAAAAAAAAGCAACAAACAAACAACAAGTCATTAAGTCTAAAGATTTCATTTTTTCGTGTTCTTTTTTATATGTTAATCTTACAGCAAGACATGAATAACACATATGGCAAGACATGGATTCATGATGGTGATGATAAATTGATTTCGTTATGAGAAAAGTTAAAAAAAAAAAGAATTTTATACGAACTAAAGCGCAGAGCTTAAGATGATGCATGTAATGTTATTGCGTGTGGTTAGTTCCTGAAACTTATTTCGTTCGTCAACAATGTAGGCTTTGAGGCTTGAGATTTCTCTGTCATATGTATTTAATTAAATTTACAAAATTTAATTTTAATTAAATTTACAAAATTTAATTAAATTTGCATTTTATTTATTATGTTTGTTCACATTTACTGGCGCATTATGTAATAAGGTCCGCCCTGTCTTTCTCTAAGTTTTCAAAGCAAACTAAATTATTTACAAGACTCAATAGAATAAATAGTACGTCGCTCGATAATTCCCGAAACTAACTAAACATGGATGTGCTACCTCTAATAAAAGAGGTATAAGGTTTTTAAGAAATTTCAAGGCTATCGAAAAATTTCATTGCACTTCGATTACTATTACTATGGTTACTGGTAGCCAAAGTCAAAGAAAAATGTGTTAATCAAGCATTGGCTTGTGATAAAACTCTTCGCCGAAAAAAACCACACCACACCACCATTGTGTGGTTGGTTTGCTGGCTTTAAAGGAGTAAACAAATACTGATGGTACTGAATAAAGTGAACGTCGAAAAAAAATTACGATAAATGAATTCGCAAAGAGATAACTGACGTCGCAAAGATAGCACAACTTGGCTGTGTTGCATTGTATTGGAAATTTGGGGATATTTAGACCTGGGAGAGTTTTTCCAAATGATTTTCGCCTTTACTGACTGTGGCGTAAGCCGCTCAGAGCCACAGCCAACACGTTATCTTTCTGGAAATCTTAAGTTAGATAAAATAATGATATGTTTGTTCGTTTTGTCTATAATCGTTCTATGAACAAGACATGAACATGTTAGAGGAGCTTTGTGCTGCAGTTACCGCCCATAAAGTAAATTGTTTTGCAAACAAAAATAATTTTTATTTCTTGATTTGTCCCGAAACTTATTGATGGACGTATAACATGAAATCAATGTGGTCGACTTATCCTTAGGGGGTTTTAGAGGCAGAGCTTGACAAAATGCAAACAAACAAGTTTAGCATGTTTCTGAATCATTTACGTCGGCATAATAAAAAGAAAGAGAAGAGAAATAAAAAACATGCACATTTTATCCAAGAGATAAAATTAGGCCAATATTGTGTGGCATATACAGTAGAATGACTCAAGTTATGAGAGACGTAAATCAATTTAATTTTGTTTTTGTTTTATTGAGCAAACATTTGGAAAATTTCTATTTTGACTACACATTTTTACCACAATTTGGTTTGAAAAAAAAAAAAAAAAAAAATAGAAACCGCAAAGACACATTACATGCAACTGGGACTGAATTTTCTGATACTCTCAAATTAGTACGTTTCAAAAAAACAAAATATTTGCAAAAAAATAAAACTTTTCATAACTTCACTCAAAGGGATGTCATTTTAGCTACTTTGGTATTGGGTTGGAATTTTTTTTATAAAAAATTTATTTTTGAGCTTTTTCTGTCTTTAGAATTTTTTGAACATCTCTGATTTGATTTGATTTGATTTATTTCAAATTCCCTAATTTTTAAACAGATCTTATTCGAACTTAACATATCCTAAAAGAACCTCAATCTCGAATAGACGGAAATACATACAATAATGGTGATGAAAAATAATAGTGAATGGCAGTTAGTAAGCAATCGGACCGACGTGAAAAAATGAAGACTAATGGACAGATAGCAGTAAAGTATTGCACTTCGGACATATAAGCCACAAATTTATTGGTTTAGTCCAACTTTACTCAACAGCCCAAAAAAAAAAAATAAATAAATAAAAATGGACAGACGGAGGTAAACAGAAAGAAGAATAGTAAAGTAATCAGTAAGCGGACATCACTGTAACGTGGATGTACTAATAAAGATTTTATATATATTTGGATTCTATATTGCACGTAAAGTCATAGATTTGCGGCTTACTTTCATACATTTTACGTCGGCGGGAGTGTGATGATCTTTAGTTTTGCAGCGATTTCTAGAATTAATTTAAAAAAGTCAACAGAAAAGTGATCTAAAATTTTTCGTTCAAATTTGGGGTAATGTTCAATATTTCATACCAATAAAAAAAATCTGCTCTTATATATATTCGCAGCATATAATGTCCTTCTCAGATCCATTTATCCTATGGAAAATTTAATTTACCATCTCTTTTATAATATGCAAGCAACATTAACTTATTATTGCGTGTCAGAAGAGTTGGCGATGCGGACGTTAATTGGTTATTATACGCTCATAAAAATCCATTCATTCCAAGTTCCGAGTTCATAAGCTTACAAATATTATAATAAAATGTTTTCATTTTAATAGCATAGAAAAAAAGAAAGAAAGAAAAAAATTCATTAAGTTTCTCAGTTTCTAATATAAAGGTGAGTTAAGTAAGTAATTTGTGCGCACGTTAGAGATGCATTCATACGAAATCCTCATTTTTTATAGTGAAATTTGTTTGGATTAAAAAATATTTTATTCTTAGAATTGCTATTGCAAAGTAGACTTAAAGTTTTTGTTCTATCGAAAGCGAGGGTATATTAA
>KK502696.1:282613-292972 GCA_000688735.1 Glossina austeni
AAACGTCTAATGTATATGTTTAGGCCGTGGCAATCCAATTTTCTTGGTGGGATTAATTTTGCTCTTACTACTTAGCTTTAAAGCAGAAAGACATAAAAACCACTTTTGTCAGTAAACTATTTGCTAGAATTAAGGGCGCAGATGGCAATGAAGATACCTTTAAACTTCACAGGACACTTCATTGAAAAAAGATTAACTGGCCTTAATGTTGGAAGATGTGTAAATCCATTTTATATATGATGTACTTATGCTGGATGTAGGGATTTGCATATTACAGGGATTAAAATAAAATCCTTTTTAAATAAAAAAAACACACAATAGATTACTTGCTGTGGGTGGTTGTATATAAATACGCAAGGGTTAATTGAAAAGTTTGTAGAATCACAAATAGAAGTGGTGAGGCAACATATATGTTTTACTAGATTTCCACTCAGATATTTAGCAAACACAGCAAAGATTTAAGGATGAAAACGATCTCTATCGTGTTAATTACCGACCGGTTGTTTTTCTCTTAATGGAAGCACTTAGGGATGTCCTGTAGTACATGTAGCAGGGTGATGGTCCGAAAGAAGTGTGGAAAGAGAGAAAGAAAAGAAGTGGACGCAGCTCAGAACTTGTGCCCTGAGATGTGCTTGCAATCAAAAGATTATTTAATAGTGGTTTGAAATTAAGAAAAAAATCATAATTTCGTCACATAAAAAGTATAATAATTTCCTTATTTCTCACTATTCATCATATGTTTTATTGCATATGAAACCGTATGTGCTCATCAAGATCGAGTTTGATCACTTAATAATTTTGAAAGCAGAGTAAACTTTAGTTGTCTAAGATTTAAGGGTTAACTTAAGCGATAGGGGACTAAAATAAGCTTTGCTCTCTCCCTTTGTGGTCTTATAGTTATAAAAACATGAACTCTTGAGAAAGCGAAAGCTACGTTCATCATCTGCAAATAGTAACTATGGCTATCGTACAGGAGTATTTATTTAAAATTGCGCGTTAACGAACATTCGTGCGTATGCTGCAGAGCGGTAAAAATACATTTTTAACACATTGCCGACCGCACAAATTGCACCTCAATATATGCTACCCATCAGGCATTTTTTACGTGTGATAACTAGTGAAGTTCTCAAATATATGTAGACAACAATTATTTATTTACAAACATTGAAAGAAATAAAATAGTAAAATAGTGTTAATAAAAATAATTAATTTGAAATTTGTTTTCCCTAAAGTTCATAACATTTCTAATTTTAAACAACGTATCTGATTTATCTTATCAATCATCATATCATTATTACAAAAGTGCCACATTTTCCATATTTGAATAAATCGATTGCGACTCATTGTTTTGGCAAAAGTAAAGGAGTTTCAATGTATGTCGAAGTTGACCAATAATCATACAAAGTTCCTTTACGAACTTGATCATCATCAAAATGAGTAAATCCATAAATTTTTTCATTTCTTGTATTGTCACGTCAGTCCTGTTCGAGTGATTCACACTCCGTGTGCCATCGGGCACCGTGGGGTTAAACCTTCGCGGTAGTGTACCCACGTTAAACCCTCAGAGACATCTGTCACGTCAGTCCATTTAGCAATTTTATATTCCTTATATTTGTGCGAAACTTGAATGTGATACCTGTTAGTTTCTGTTGTTGTTGTGAATAATTCGAACAAATCATTTCCAAGAAACAATTGCATTACATCCAATACACTTTCTTTATTTTTTCGTATAATATTTACACCTGAAGTTCGTTGATATTCTTCTAAACCGTATATATCCTTATCATTTTCTGACCACTCGTCCTCATCACTTTCCGAATCATTTGAAATTATTCTACGACATCTATTTCCTGGTCTGATAATGTCCCCATCGCTATTACTGCTATTCTCTTTTAAATTCTCTTTATTATCTAAAAAAACTATAGGGATCAATGGAGAGAAGCGGGCATCAAATTATATACAATAAATATAAATTGTCAAATGGGGAGATTTCCCCGATCGGTCGTGCACTGACATTTTAAAAAATGGGGAGATTTTCCCGAGCGCAATCAGCAATGTGTTAAGTGCAAAAAAGTTTTCTCGTTTTCACTTTCATCCAATCGAGCAAATTGCTGTTTGCTTTTCAATAAGCCTAAGAAGACACATTTGGTCGCATCTGTTTTCTATCGTCTATCTATAAAATCCAATAGACAAGATTGAGTGATTTCGAAAATTGTAGCTCTGCGGTACTACGGTACGTTACTATCGATTACTGTCTTAATCTTTTAAAGCGAATAACGAAAATAGTACACACACACACACACACACACACACACACACAATCTCAGTCAAGTGGTAAGAGAGAAAACTTTGTATAATATTTACTGATTCGTTTATTTATTTATTTATTTATTTTTTTTTTTTCATTATTCCGTTCTACGCTGCAGTGATTTTTAATATTTACTTATATTATTTATGTATTTATTTATTTATTTAAAACTTCGGCATGCGCGGCATGCAGCACCGTCGTCGCGTTTTGTATTTGTTTAATGCTTTTTCTTTTATTTTCGCATGCATTTATTTAAATGTAGTTTCATGCTATTGCTATCCAAATATATACATATGTAAATAAATGTTCATTTGCAAATATTACGTACATATCGTGTCATGCGGAAAACCGCAGTAAAAACAATTGTAAATGAATAAGTAAATAAACAATAAATAAATGATAAATAAATAAATACGTAAGACAATGACATGGGAATGACAAGCGCAGCGATAAAATCATTATCTGTTTTCGATGTAAATATTCATTTGTTTTAATTAAAACTGAAAACGAAAGAAATTTATTTAAATTAAAATAAATTTTTATTTATATCTTGTAAGTATTCAGAGACTTTTATTAATGTAATGAAATTAAGAAATTTTAAAAACTAATCGCGCTTAGAAGTCCTCGTGAATGTAAATTGCAATCCTTTTCATAAGAAACTTTTAAAACAAATTTCCATTAAATATTTTTACCAAATTTTAATTTACTAATACGCGCTACTAGAACACCCATAGGCCATTCCCAGGAACAGTTACGTGGGCACTTTTTTCATTTCCAAGTTCGATGAACAAGAATTTGAACTCTGATCAATAGCGACGTCCTTATATTTTGAATAAAAAAATTTCCAAAAAGGGAATTGTTAATATCAAGTCTGTCACACACACTCTAACATCGTAAATTTTGCCTATCTGTGCCAGTGGCTCTGAAACTTTGTTTCTTTTAAGTGAAAATTTCAAAAGTGGTCGGTGGTTGCTTTGCGTTTTGTTGATTGTTTCTAAGGCATGCAAAATGTGTGTGTGTGTGTGTGTCCAGTAAAACAATCCTTTAAAGATTTCTTATGTTTTCATGGACAACCGAAAGTTGCAACAAAATTTCATTGATTTGAAATAATTTTCAAATTCCTTCAAATTAAAAAAACTTGATTGTATACGTAAGTAACGTATTTTATATTGAATTTTTACACACACATATGCCGTCCACTAACATGACATATCATGGCAAAGCAACACAACCACATTCAAAAACATTTTAATACGGCAAACTTGAACAATATCGTATCGTTGAATGTAACAAACAATCCATGCAAAGCAGAAATGAGAAACAGGGTGTTACAAAGCAAACAATGGTAAAGCGTAAAGCAATATATCTCGATATCCACAACGTTTCATTGCCATAGTCGGACAGATGCAAATGAATGAATAGATTGCTCTCTTCGCTTTAGTCAAAAGAAAATAGTTAATCTAAATAATATTGCGCGTGAGGAAAGAGAAAATCATGCTTTTAAACGTATGTTTAAAATCTAATACGTATATATATAAGGTTTCGGTATACTTTCTAATCCATATACCAAACTTTATGCACCCTCTTTGTTAGTAAGTAGGAAAAGTCTTTTCATCAAGGGTTTCCTTTTTATTGAAAAATGCGGGAAATCAATAAAATGGAATTATATCTGCGTTTATATCTATAAAAATGTATAAATGAGTAAATATTCATTCGTGCAAGCACCCTTCAGGCCGTTCTGCAAACTTCTGCTTCCCGCTTGTGCGTGCGACTATATCATCAATGTATATAAAAGAAGCTAACAATGTAAATATTGTGTAAGTATTAGTACGTATGAAATGGGCGAGACGAACAATCGTTGCATAACACACTCAATCAATAAGTCACCATGACTATGATTGATCATAACGTAATGGTATTAAAGTTTCGTCGTAAAAGCAATATAAAAACATCGTAGTGAAGGACGCACGCATGAATATTTACTTATTAACGGGGTGTTTTTTTTTTTTTGTTAATACAAAGTCCCCTCCCCTCGCAAACACATCTCTATACTTTGACAAGCATGAATGCGAATACTTAGGTGTAAAAATCAAATCTTATAAAACATCCATGAGATTAAATTATTTCGTATCATAGTTTAAGATAAGTCTACTTGAAGAAATAAGATGAAAGAAATCTTTGATTGCGTCTGTTCGAGCGAGTGTGTATATAAGAATTTTCCAATTTATTAATATATCGTCATCGTTATCTCTATAACTTTAATGGTCTCCTTAATGTTATTCAATGCTCTCGCATGCCATATTTACATAAATATTCTTTTCTCTCATATCCTTCCAATTTTAAAACATCTTTGAAAAGCGAAAGTACAATATAATCGTAGGATAATATAAAAATGAATCTTAAATTTTTTCAAGTCTGCTTCGACCGACTTATCTCACGCTATCTAATATTTATTAGCGAGAGAAGAACAAAGTACAGTAATATGAAAAGTTTATAAACATATACACATATACACAAGGCGTGTTTTTAGGTTGGGTTGGTGGGATAGACAGTTAAAACTTGTTATATTATACACACCACCAATAGTTGAAAGATAGCATAACGAAAAAAGCAAGCGAGCAAAAAACCTCCAACTCTTTCCTTCTCTAAGAAAAAATAGTTTTTGCTAACTATTTTATTAACGAACTGTCTGTGTATTCACTGAACATGATGGGTATAAACTTTCGTATTTCCTTCTGTTTACAATGGAAGGGCTTAAAAAATAGCCCAAAACTTTCTTCTTTGTTAAAATGTCCGAGCCTCGAATAGTAAAGATTTTCTTGCTGAGTTGATGAGACGAGAGAGTAGCCACTACTACAAGAAATTCCAAGAACAATTGACATAACTGAACATAACGTAATCCCCATATTATGTACTTTATAACGTCTCTGTTAACACATTCGCGACGAGGCGTTGCTGGCTGTGCTTACTGTGGGTACGGGGGTACGGGGCCCGTTTTTTTGCTATTATAAAATTGCTATAACTTTTTGTGTAATTAATATTTCTGTGTTAAATTTTAAAGAAGGGAGCCTAAGACTTGTTTATACACAAAAATGAGGGTTTGAAATTTCACTTCAAAATATTTTTAAATTTATTGCTAAAATAATCTACAATTTCTTGCACTTTTATTAACCAGTTTTCCGTTGAACAAGCAATTGAGTTATCGGAGAAATGTAGGAAAGCACAAATTCGTAAAAACCGATCTCCGATACTCATGGTAGTACCGAAAACTGGAGTTTCTAAAAGTGGGTGTGTCGACCAATAATTATATATTTTGTTTTTTCTTACGAATCCCTTAAGTAATATAAGACGACATAAAGCATCATCCGCACCCAAGGGAAAATCTTAAATGACGACATTGGGCGTCATCCGTCGCGAATGTGTTAAAGTAACACAAGTAACTTTAGAGAATCAAAATATCGTTTACTAAAAATGCGATTTACTTTAAAGTGAAGAACGAAACCTTTTCCATCCTCAATGACCGTTTTCTTACTGTTATCTTTAGCGCTTCCTGTAACAATTTTCCTCTTTCTTTCTCTTCTTCCACAATCCCATTATTTGCTTTTAGTTGGGCTGGCAAGGTTGAGTTTCAGAAAAAATATCATGTTCATGTTCGGTGAGAGCTATGCTATGTTCGTAAAGACATATCTTACGATCGACCAGGTGATTTACTAGATGTATTTTGAGATCTTTACACGCTTTGTCGCAAAAATGAAACCGCTTCCTGAAACCTGTTTTCCTGAAAAAGCTTTAAATTTTCTCTCCAAATTATTATCGTGTGCTTAAAATTAAAAACATTAAAATCGATTAAAACCTTAATTTTTAATTATTGTTTGTGATTAGGTCACAATTAATTTCAAATTATTTAATTCTTTAATAAAATCTGCCGAACAGCCTTCAATCTAAAGTAGAAACAATTCACGTACTCTACCTTCATTGTCCTCTCACTAAATGTGTGAGACACACTTTTCTCTCTTCAGGTGCTTTGTGTTATTTATTTATTTAAATTTCATTAGTAGTTACATTTCAAAATTCAATTAATATCAAGATAACGAGAAGAAGAAAAAAAAAAGATTTAATGTTAACCGTATCATGCAAAGATCCGAGAAGAAGAAAAAAAAGATTTAATGTTAACCATATCATGCTAAGATCCCAGAAGAATAACAGATATATGCATTTAATAACAACACGAAGGAAACAAAAAAAAAAAAGGAAAAAAAGCTATGTCCAAAAAGTAAGACCAAATTTAATTTTTTTTTTTATTTTTTAATCTGTTTATTATACCAAATCTTTTATGTCGCGTTCAAAGTAATCGTCAAACTTAAAAAACATTCCTTGCCAACAGATATATGACGTTTTGACTGATACGATAACGAACTTATTTCCCCCGAAACAAACGTTGCAACGAAATCAAAAGTCTTTAAGCAACAGGACCTTTTGCTTTTTTATCAATAAAAAAAGAGGTAGTTTCAGGTGACAAATCTGATGGAAGAGGTACCCCAACAATAGATTAGATTATAATGCATTTTTTTGCCCACCATATTTACTATAAACTCTCTCGGGAATGAACCTGTGAGCTTGTTGTTATCAAACTTCCAATGAAATCCTTGCATAGAATAATTGGTTCTCGTTCGTGCTTCGTTTTCTATTAATTATTGCAGACATATTGCAGGTTATTGAAAAGTGAAAAAAATTCCTATAGAAATTGTTTTTTTTTTTTTTCGTTTTTTCATTGAATATTGATTGCAATAATTCTCCTCACTCTCATTCTCATTAGGTTGGAAATAAAGCAAAAAAAAAAAAAAAGGGATTTTTTTGTTCAATACCTAAATATGTATAATGAATGTGTTTAATGCCTCGCAGACATTAAGCGGACAACTGCAATAAACATCAATAAATGCTTACACATATATACGTAATTAAATGTAGCTGGTTGATGGGCTAGCAAGGCTCGCTGCACTCTACTGATTGTATACTTTTTATATGGCAATAATTAACCATACATATAAACTAACAATTATCGAAATTTTCAGCGCAGCCATTGAGACAAGTTTTATATGAAAAGAACAAAAAAATGCTTCCGTCTCTGTGCATGTGTGCGACGAGTAAATGAATTCAATTAGCGACATTTCAAAAGCATACAGATTTTATGTTGGTTTAATGCTAGTACACACATTCGCATACATATCCACCCGGACGTACGCACGCACGCAAGCATACCAAAAAGGCAATAAATGGTAGAAAAGTAATTTTGGTCTGCAATAAAATTAAATTCAAATTTATTTTAATTTTGCAGAAAAACAAATTCATTTTATTAAATTTTCAAATAAACGGAATTTATTTTAATGAAATATTACACACAACTTCATGTGTGAATATGTGAAGCACATTTGCTAATCATAATGATATTAACGATCAGACAGACTCATGCCCATAAAATTATCGAAATAATTGCTTAACCGAACAGAAAGTTCAGATATAAATTTTCGAACGATAATCAGTTAAATTTAAATTAATTTAGTTATGAAGGGAGGCGTTCAGTTTTTCAAGTACTTGCTGTGCTCACTCCAATCATCAAAACATCAGAAATCAATTATGTACAGGTTCATAACTGGATCGGACTATTTTTACCGGACTATTTATCACAAAACGCTGTATTTATTAAATTTTCTAGCATTTTACGATGAAAATAGTAAAGAACAGAAAGATAATTTTTAGTATACAAAATTTTGGCTGACCCTTCTCATGTTTTTTAGATAACCTCGTTTGTGTACATGTTTGTTTTTTAATTTCTATTAAATTATTAATTTTCGAGTTATAGAAAAAGCGAAGCGATGTAATTACAGTACTTAATAATAACTTTTATTTTAATTAACTTTTGCTTATGTGTTCAAAGTTTTCACTTTTGTTTAGCGATTGTATATGAGAAGCTTTGAAGTATTGATGGAAATTAGATTTCAGTAACCAGAGATTATTAGGTAGATACGCTTAATTTAAAATAAGTATACGTTTAGTGTATGTCTGAGCCTCGTTAAATATTTCCATATATTACAAATATTTGATATGAATATGAAGCTAATCCCCGGCTGTTTTCACTGTTGCGTATAAAACTATTTATTTAAAAAGAGAAAGAGAAAAAAATTAATTGAGTAAAAATAATTAGTTCGTTGCATTCGAATCGATCTGTCTACGGATTTTAAACAATAACAATCTATCCCAGAAATAGTTCATTGTTACTGTTCATGTTATTAATCTTTTCAAATACATATAACATATTTCTGTATCCTTAATTACCCTTAAGAGATAATTATTTGTCATGAAAAGGAATAAACAATGCAATCTTTCTACTGCATACGAATGGTTAAATTAAAAGACTTTTTGGTCAAATGCCTCTCTTCTCTTCGTGTCTCTTCTGTATTTTATCATAAAAGGCTTATTAATGGGAAACCACAAAAAAAAAAAAACATAAGACAATTGTGGCAATGGAACTCTACATAAGTCTTTGACATCTACATAGCCGACCATAATAATAGTAATGATAATAATAATAATAATAATAATAATAATAATAATAATAATAGTAAGGCTGGTGTCTTTTGAAGTTAAATTTTCTAAACTTCGATATTTTTAGCCAGGCAGGCAATTGCGGATACAGAGGGACCGACGGATGAACTTTGCTTGATTTCCTGAATTGCGTAATATTATTGAAGTAAATAAATAAAATGGTGCAGGGACGATAAAGACAAAGGACAGATGTACTGAACTTCATCGTACGGCATTTTGATCAATCACGCATGTATTTTTTAGTGTCCGTGCATGTGACGACAATTGGGGTTGGGCTGGGTTTTATAAGGAAAGACAGGACAACTATCGATACGGGGGCGTCACACAATTCGTTTATGTTCCATCTAACGTCACCTAACATTTCTATCTAAAATCCGACGTAGACCAAATATTTTCTAAGTCTTCATATGGACTTTTTCATCGTAGATATGCAAGCAACTTAACAATAAATCAAATATTCCTTACTAATTAGGCCTTTCGAATAAATTTAAAAATTTAACACGATATACACCATGTGTTGCGGACTATAAATGCAAGCACAGCAAACACTAAGTAGTAATTTCGTTTATCTATGCAGCTGAATCAACAAAACGCAAAGGAAAAAAAAAATAAAGAAAAAAAGCAAAACAAAGCAAATGAGCACAATAAGACAGGAACGACAAGGTCGTTGTTGTTGTTGTTGTTGTTTTTGTTGCTGACGGAAGGTGTAATTTGCAAATGAAATACTGTAATAAAACAATACGAAAGAAAATGAAATGAAATGAAATGAAATGAAATGAAATGTCTGATGAATACATGAAAAGTAAAAAGGGCAACATTTGTAGTGGTGTTCTCTGCTGTTACTAAAGTAGTAAAGTCAAAGGAAATGCAACAAAACCAAAAACAAAAACTCTATAAGCAATTGTCATGGGGCGTACTACTGACGACTGACTGGTCAACAACACGTCAAGCGGGTGTTGAAATGATATGTTGTTCTTGTTTTTTTGTTCGTAATAGCGATTGTGGCAGTTATTGTACTTGTTTTGTTTTATACTTATGCGATTTGATTTGCGTATTTTCTGTTGTTGCATACACATACATACATAGTGTTGGAAATTGCATGTTATGGATTTACTTGAGTATATTTGCAGTCATGTGCTTCCTAATTACTTTAAACACAGCACATAATTACGCCTGGACGAAATAGCGACTACAGTATGTATATATATATATATATATATATATATGTGTGTGTGTGTGTGTGTGCGTGTGCATGTAACTCGAACACCACTTTATTAAACATTCAAGAATTACATAAAACTAATCGTCCTTCTTCACTAAATGACTTTTATTAAATATATTTACTTTCAGAAAAAATATTATAAAAAAAAAAAAGTTTACATTATTTGTATCAATATTTATTTAGGAAAATTCTTCTTCTTCTTCTTCTTTTTTTTTTTATGATATAA